>CAJNIZ010026069.1:44254-59654 GCA_905231905.1 Symbiodinium pilosum | reverse complement strand
TGGGTCGGCGGACTGAGACGGAGGCTCTTCAAGTAGTGGGACCCTAATACAATCCTTATCATCCCCTGTTGTCACACACTATTGCAGGGTGGGGGGGTGTTCCACCTAACCGAAAACCTAAACCCACAACCCTACCCCCTAAAGCCCTAGACCCTAAACCCTATACATCTTAAACCCTGAACCCTAAACCCTGGGTGAGGGACGCCTAAACCCTGGGTGATGGACCCTAAACCCTGGGTGATGGACCCCTAAACCCTGGGTGATGGATCAGTAATCCTTTAAAAGCCGTACCTCCACCATAGTTGATTCGGACGAACCCTTTGCGACAGCCCTAATCCCACGAACATCACCATGTCCATGGGTTTAGGGGTTTAGGGTTTAGGGGCTAAACCATACTTCCAAGACGCCCCTCAACCAAACCCTCGTTGATCAATATTTGAAACCCTCATCCTAAACCGCAACCCTAAACCCTGAACCCTAAACCTTAAACACTAAACCCTCATTCCCAAGCCCAAAATGTCCCTCAACCATGACTGCCGCCAGTTCTTACCAACAACTCAAAGGCTTCTTCCTATTGCCTCAGAGTGTAAGTAAAACTGCCTGGACCTTCGAAGGCATGCAAAATTATGGTGAAAAAAACACCTAGAACTTCTCAACAAGCAATTATTCTACATACTCCGGGGGTTCAAGTTCTGATATACTCTAACCCTTGAACCCTAAACCCTTAAATGGAGTTACAAGACATGTCTCTGGGCACAGTTCCACCACAACGTTGGTGTCTGGGATGCTGACCTGCCACGCAAGAAGAGCCTCCCCCTGGTAATAAAGGTACCCTTCACCCCTTTAATAGAATTCAATGATACAATAATACAAGGCTGTGATACATTTGGGAGAATCTTTGTCAATAGGGCATGCAAAGGTTTGTTATTAGGGGGAAGAGAGATTGCTGTGGAGGTGAACCCGGGCCGCAAGCTCTGCAGTAGGGGTTTATCATATTATCCCAATTCACTTGCGCTGCTACTATTTGGGGGATGGTCAAAATTATGGTCCCTTCTTGGGTCCCTATTATAATACGGGGCCTAATACGGGGCCTAATTTAGGGGACCCAAAAAGGGACCATAATTTTGACAATCCCCCATTTGCTTAAGAAACCTTAAAACATGAAGAGTGAAAATCCCTATATTTCCCTTATAAGGAAGAATAATTCTATTTTTTGGTGGTTCTTAAGCAAATAGTACGTAGGCTGAAATCCAATAGATTGCTGCATCACATGTCCTGGGTAGCCACTTGATATGGGTTCCATGACGTCTCGTGTAAAGCGTAGACTGCAGGGGCAAGGGCTGCTTGCTTGTTGTAGCGTGAACTCAGGAGAACCTCAACAAATCAAAATCGAACAAACCCATAAACTACCCTAAGCACGAAGCTGCTCATAACACATCTTTATATGAGCCCTGGACTACTGTGTTAACAGATCCTCATGGTCCCCCCCAAAGCCCATTACCATTTCCCCGCTAGACACATTCCTACATACCCTATATATCCCTGGAAGGGGACAGATTACTTTATTGGATCCTTGTACGCTGAGGGCATGAGACAGGGGATTTGCGCTCTTCCCCAAAATCATTTCACAGATCATGGGTAGTCCTGCCCTAGACCCTGACTCCTGAACCCTTGCCCTAGAGAAGACTAAGGAAGCTCTGAAGAGGGTTCACAAATTCATGGATGCTGTTTGCAACCGTGCACGCTGTCATAGACCAACTAAACATGCAGTGCCGTGCGATGAGATGAGATAGCATGAGGAAGTATGTAGCGGCGCTCACAGCAGCCACTCAGCTGAGGTAAGGATTAAGAAAATTGTGTCGCCGCACAGTTTGCATGGGGCATGCCCGCTTTACGAGCATGCAGGTGAGGAACCATGCCGCACAGTTTGCATGGGGCATGCCCGCTTTACGAGCATGCAAGTGAGGAACCATGTCAGCAGATAGCCAAGAGAACAGGCTCCCTCACGGACGTCGTCAAAAAGCGGACAGGAGGTGCTGCAAACAATGCTCATCAAGAAAATTCCGTATCCTACATGATCCCTAAACCCTACAATCCTACACCATAAGTCCTAATCCTTGAAGCAAAAGCCATAAATCCTAGATTGCCAAACCGAAGCCCTAAGCTAGACGTAAATCCCAAACTCTGAACCCTACACACTCAATCCCAAAATCTAAGCCCCTAAACCCGAAATCCCAAAATCTAAGCCCCTAAACCCTAAATCCCAAAATGTAAGCCCCTAAACGCTAAATCCAAAAATGTAAGCCCCTAAACCCTAAATCCAAAAAAACGAAGCCCAACACCCTAAATCCCAAAAAGTTCAGCCGCTAAACCATGAATCCCAAAACCAACGCCCCTAACCCGAAAACGAAAAAAGACTAAGTGCCCTTAACACTGCACCCTACATCCCAAACCCTGTTGTCGGTTGCCCAGACAACAAACTCCCCTGCCCCCCCTCCCTAACCCTGTGTGCCACCCTTTTCACGAGGAAGTCGATGCCGATCGTCATGTTATAGTTCTTTGGGAAGCTGGTTGCGCCACCCTGGCAGCTGGCAGTGATACGGTTTAGGGTTTAGGGTCGGCCTAGGGTTTCTTGGACTTTGAGCTAAATTAAAAAAGGCGAAGGAACCACCCCCCAAACCAGGCACAACAACAAGACTGGGCGGCTGAGAGTTGCTTAAAATTGGGAGGCCATGGGTAAGACTGGAAAAACCAAAAAATAAGAAGGGTTTAGGGTTTAGGGTTTAGGGGGTTATACGGCCTCTTGGGTAATATCCAGGGACACTTTGAGCAACTCCTGTTTCTCCATGTTAACCATGCGGTGGCTTGCCGTAACTCAAGGGCCCCAACAGACCCTAAAATACTAGGGCATGAGAAGGTGACACCCCCAGCCTAAAGCCTAAATTCTAACTTGGGAAACCCTAAGCCCTAAACAGTAGCTTCCATTTTCTTTTCCATTATCCTTATATATCCCCTATATAGCATATAGCCCCCCATTATCCCTAGATAATCCCTCTATAACCCNNATTTTGGGAAACCCCATATGTCCCACAAGTTATCACCTGAAACTCAAGACTCCATAGAGCTGTGGGAGTCACAGGTGCCTCCTCTTGGGTCCCTTTTGGAAAAGATATGGAAAATCCCAGGCTTTCGCATAGAAAACATGTCATGTACAACAATGACCCAGTGGGTTGCCTAGAAGCCCCTGTGACCTGTATGAGCCGAGCTTACATTTAGTTTCAACTTTCTTGTCCGTTTTACTGTCCATCATGTCTTACAATTGCAAAGTCTCAGATCGTGGTCGGCCATGAAAGCTCGACGAATCAGGATTAAAGTGTTGATGCTTTGTAGAGTTAGGTTTTGGGTTTTGGGGGTTTGGAAGTCTGCGTCTGGAATGGATCCGCGAGCTCAGTGAACATTACGAAGCCTAATGCCAATTTCTGTATGAGGTCTCTTTGGAAGATGTCCAGGATAGTGCAAGGCTGGGCATAGAGGGTTCGGGATTTCGGGTTGCCATTTCCGAACAACCTTTCCCAAAGTAAAACCGACGCCTTTAGGTGTAGCCAGCTACTTGACTTTCTCTTACCATTAACCCTGTTTAGATGATTTAGGGCGCTCGGGACGAAGCTCTGGATGCACTTTAGAGCTCATATATTGGTACTTTAATCCCTGCATGACCTTGTTAAACCAACCTCACAGAAATCCCAAGCAGCCGATTACTCCAACAGGCCAGGTCCTTACTCGATTTTTCAATACAGGGAACCCACATGATGAGAGCCGTGAAGGTCTCTCCCTGCAGTTACAAAGCCCCACAGCCGGATAAGGAATATTGCAAACCATACTACTGGTACTAGGGGGCACAGGTGTTTTTAGGAGGGGGCGTGGGCTTGGCATTTGGAAAGTTATGCTCCATAGGTTTCTCAGCTAACACCCCCCCCCCCNNACTTGGAACCCTGATCTTCAATACCCATGAAGCAATGCATACTCAAACCCACTCAGCCGCACCTGCACCTCAATCCTCCAGTTCTTGCTTGCCCTAAGTCCTACTCAACCCTTCCAAGCTTCCCTGAATCACAGATGGAAAGGCACACCTGCTAATTCAAGGCATCTCCCCACATGTCGGTTCAATCTTGCAAAGTCCTATCAATGAACACCTGAACTTACCTGTAGCCCCTCCCAGGTGACCCTATCGATGTAAAGGTTCCCTTTGAAAGGGTACCGCCCCGATACCACCCAAAAAACCTTAACCCCCATACCCGAAGCTCCGAACCTTTGAGCTGCTCCCCCTGACTTCATAGCAATGCGCCTGAAATACTTGTGCCAAGGAAGTCTTTCCTGCCCAAGAGCGCTGTAGGGATTAGCCTAGCGGCCTCCATACCCATATTTTTGAGGTCCTGTACCATACTTACACAATGAGTCTAGGACCAGAACGTTATCCGCGTGCATTGGAGGTTTAGGGTCCTGCGGTTCGTGGTCTGGGTCCTCCCTTCCAGGCTTACGGGGGTTTCCAGCCTGCATTTCAAGGCTTCTGGGTAGGATAAAAAAAAGTTCAGAGTTTAGGGCTCATGTCGCTTTGCATGAACTGCCCTCCGCCGCGGTGCAGCAGCCACACGATCTAGGGTCTAAGGTTTAGCTACGACTAACTTACACGGCACCAAAATGTCACAAGAGGTCCCTAAACGAGCCCGTCGCGCCCCAGCCTTGCCATTGCTGGGTTGCTGTCAAGGAACTCAAATAGAGTCACGGCTTGTAACCGCAATATGAAAATATGGTAGATGATGTGTCTTCCTGCATGATGCAGTCTCCTTACAACGGTAGCTTGCTTTGAGCTCCTTAACAGGAACCGTGGTTATCTCTTGGATCGAATGGAGAGAACGTCCAACTTCAACGGGGAGCCGACGCCACGGCTCGGGATTACCCTTGCTCTACCCTTATTGGCTGCACCTAGGGAATGGAGAAACGAATCCCCCTAGTAGCTCCACTAGTCCCTGTATCTTCCCAGCACTCGCACAATCCAAGCCAAAGACGCCTAAACCCCCAAAGCTCAAACCTTGAGTACTTTCCATTGTTGTTTTTCCATTCCTTCATTCCCTACTAATTAAACCCTGGATCCCATACCCTAAACCGTAAACACCATGAACCGTAACCCCCACGCCCGAAACCCTGAACCCTAAACCCCAAACCGACCAGTGAAGTGGGAGCCTGACGCGGGATCGCCCAGAAGAACCACTTTGCACCTCGCCGCATGGGTCCAGTTTTAGGGTTTAGGGCCTAAGGTTTAGTGCTTAGGGTTAAGGGATTAAGGCTTAGGGTTGATGGTTTAGAGTTCAGGCGTTAATGTTTAGGGTTTAGGGTTTACTTTTAAGTTCATTGGGACTTAGTAACTACTTGAAACTGGGCTTATAACATATACCCGAAATTATACTACGGTCCCTGATATAGTCTAAGCTCCAGGTATCCGTCCCATAGGTAATCCCACATTTCTTTAAGGAGTTCGCAGTATGGCTCATATGATTTCAGGTATACTCCGCTATGAAGGAGTATGGGGCTCCCTGACTAGAGAGAGGCTTACTATATACAGGCACTGATCATACAAAAGCGGGGTCTAGGGTTTTGGGTGTAGACATGGACAACAGTGGGGTGGAGACCCATGCGAGCAGGATCTCAGAGAAGAATCTAGAAACTCCATCTCACGGGGGGAGGATATGCTCAAAAACATCTTTCCCGACCTAAACCCTAAACCCTAAAGCCTAAATCCTAAAACCTACGGGCCGCTACACAGTGGCCTCACTCTTTATAGGTCTAAAGTATTCGGGTTTAGGGCTTGAGGTTTAGGATTTAGAGTCAATGGCTTAGGGTTAGGGGTAATACGGTTCATATATGCTCCTGCCACGCTTGTATTACTGGGACCCTAGACCCTAAACTGTATAAGTCCTACCCAGAGGTTTCCGGTATAGTATAATCTGCTCCCAAAAGAAAGCACACCACAAACCCCTACATGGGAGCCCTAAACCCTCAACCTCAACCCTAAACCCAATGGTCAGCCCACCTCAAGATCAGGGGCGCCGCCTGCACCTGAGGGCTTCACAAGGTTCAGGATTTAGGGATTTGGCGTTTAGGGCTTAGGGTTGTGCAATTTTTGTAGCTGGTGCTTAGGCAGAGCTGCATTGAACTCAAGATTTTCAGACGATTACTTCTGGGGGTCCGCCAGATATCCTGACCTGTTTGCAGTTGAAATCCTGCAAAACTCCAAGCCCTAAACCTCCAAGCTAAACGGCTTGACAAGAAGTCCCGTATCCTTTATATGGGGTTTAGCAAAAAAGTGGTACCTTTTTGTGTACCCTAAATATTCTGGGCCGTGCTATGGTGAGAAACTGACAATAACCTATACCAGGCCTTCTGCGACATGACCTGACTCTAAGGTTGAAACCATGGGCCCCTAGTATGAGCCCTCAAGCCAGGAATGTATACCTACTACATACCCTACAGAAGGGTCCTTAGAATCCCCCTGAAAGGCCTAAGGTCCCATATCAGGGGCCCATACTTCTAACCCTGGGCTCACAGCCTAGTATTTGCGAGCAATTCAGAAATTGTGGCCATCTCTTCCGACCGGTACGTAACGTCGCAAGTTGTAACTCAGAAAAAGGGTTGGTTTAGGTTAACGTCCCAAGTTCTAGGTGAGCAAGAAGGGTCCGGCATATCAATCAATTCAGCAAAAAACTGAGGGTCCAAGCACCAAATATCTATATACTTCCCCAAATGAGTGCCCAATACCCAGTACCATGAACCTAAGTTCTCCATTATTGGGTTCTTGGATTTTCTGGGAAACTGTCGTGACCCTAAACCATGATCACACAAATTTTAATCCCTCTGCCGACACCTTCAACTCACCCTCCTTGACCCTAAACCCACAGATCACATCCCTACTGCCCAAACCCTAAGCACTTCTCTCAAAACGACAGACTCCTAAGGTTCAGGGTTTAGGGCCATCCAGATTTTTCTGAATTGTTGCGCCCCCTTGCCTCCCCTCCTCTTCTCCCCGCTCTGCCTCTCCCTCCCCCTCCCGCTCTACGTCTTTCTGTCCTTCCATCCCTCCCTCCCTCCCTCCCTTGGTCCTGAATGTAGGGATGCCCTTCTAAACTCAAAACCCTAAACCCCTAGACCCTAAACCCTAAGCCCTAAACCCTAAACCCTAAACCCCAAAGCCCTATGCCCCTCTAGAAGGCCCCCTGAGTTTGAGAAGCCCTTACATGCAGCTATGGCACAAGCGAGCCGAAGGGATTTCCTCCAAGCGCCTGGGGAAGAGCTTATTTGTAGGTATAGGGTTTAGGGTTTAGGCTTTAGCCTAATAACTTGAATTTGAATAGGGTATACAATTTTGGGTGGAGGGTTTAGGGCTCAGGATTTAGGGCTTAGGGCTCAGAACTTAGAGTACAGGATTAAGGCTTTAAGGCTAGAATAATGGAGAGGAAAGTGCAAAAACATAATGTAAACTGGTGTATACAGATTTTTGTGTAAGAAGTATGTGCAAGTAAGGTTTTGTGATACATGATACTACAATACATTGTACCTGAGTAAGGACTTCGCGGGAATGATTGTGACTTTTTTCAGGCATCTGCATGAGTGCCGTTTGTTCTGACTGTTTGGGGCTTGGGGCTTGGGGTTTAGGGTCTTTTTGGGGGGTGCTCCTCCTTAATTGAGGACCCCCCCCCGTGCCAGCGTCAAGGTGCAAGGCTTCAGGCTTCAAACCCACTGTATGGGGGGAAGGGTGGGTTGGAACATGTCGGGTTGGGACGAATGACTCCATGAAAGTAAGCCATCATACCATGCCATGGAGCCAAAAGACTTGAACAATCTGTTGGGGGGGGGTGGGAGCCATAAAACATGATTTCAGAGGGGAAGGAAAAGTACCAAACGTGGCCGAACAACAATATTGCACATGATTGGCGTGCCGTATCATGTCCTTGAACCTACATAAACCATAGTTTAAGTTCCTAGCCCTAGTATCCCTCTTAAAGACCCTCATAGTAACCCCCTATATAAACCCCTATATAAACCCCCCCTCCCTGTAAGGAGTTTAGACCCCAAACGAAAACCTTGTATAACCCCATTTTACGGAGTTTAGACTACAGCTTAAATAGCTCCCCAAGAAGAAGGCGTATCTGAAATGCATCTATCCCGACAAGCCCAGCCCCCTCTCCCCAACAATAACTGCCCACGGGTTTAAGGTTCATATGATGGCATTTTCTATACTGGGAGTGTTTGCGGGAGTGTTTGTTAGGGGCAGAGGCGCCTTGCATCGAGGTCAGGTGATTAGCAACTTCGTTTTAGTTACCCCAACCCCTGAAAATTGGGACCCTATTATGATACATCTCATAATCAGATGTTCCTGAAGCCTAAACCCTACACCCCCTCATTTTAGGGGTTGTGGCAACACCCTAGACCCTAAAGCCTAGAATCAAGGCCTGGACGGCATCCCACGAATCTGCGGTTTAGGGTTTAGGGTTTAGGGATGTAGGGTTTAGGGTCCCAAGCTTTCTTTGCGCATCCCTAAATCCTAAACCCTACGTCCCACACCCAGGAATGTGATTCTTGGACCCAATATGCCAAGCCCTATAAATCCTGAATCCAGAGCCCTGAACCCTAACCCTAAATCTTGAACCCTCCTTATAAGTCCTACATTTAACAGAACGCCCGTCAAATTTCAAATCTATATCCTAAACCCTAAGTAGCATTATCCCAATATAACACCATCATAACCCTGATATTAATCCTACATCTTCAACCCAAAGCACTGCTTCCCCAAGTAGCCTCACCGCTCTCTTCCGGCGGGGGCGGCGGCGGAGGGGGTGGTGGTAAGCTCATGTCGTTCATGGCCTCGGCTCTCTTTTTTTTTGAGGGTTGCGGCTTTATGCAGGGCTAAGAAGGACTAGGGATTTAGGCCTGGACTATAGTCCCTCTTAAGTAGATAGACTATGGCTTTGGGTATATTCTAATAAGATCCTCATATACCCCATATTCTATCTACTTAAAGGGGACTATAGGACTTACAGGGCTTGCGGCTGAGGTATTGGTGCTCTAGGGTGCTTTTGGAGCTTTCAGGCTGTCATGGCGGAGGTCCACACCCCAAGCTTGGCATTAGGGTTTGGGGTTTAGGGTTGAACAATACTGGCAACAAACATCACAAGAGCATTTTGGTAGCTCAACTTTATAATGGAGAGTCACATGGAATAGAAACCGAACATTTAAACTGTGCCTATATAGAGGTTCTATTGAAATACATCTATATACATATATTTGGATTATAGAGAGACAGAGAGAGAGAGAGAGAGAGAGAGAGAGAAAGAGAGAGAGAGACAGAGAGAGAGAGCGAGAGAGAGAGAGAGAGGGGGAGAGAGATGTATATGTACATAGGGTAATGAGAGGATTCTGGTATCCCAATCCCTACAATGAGGACAGTGTAGCAGCCATGTGATCATAGGGTGCTGATGCTCGGGGTCGGGGTAGACCCCTAAACCCTAACCGCTAAACCTGAAACCAAACTGTACCAAGACCAGAAAACCCCGGGGAAACACATTCCGAGTAGTGTAGAATTTGAGGTTTAGGGTTCAGGGTTTAAAGTTTAGGCTTCTGAGAAAATGGTATGAGCATTTGCAGAATACAATGCTATACTTCTATGTGGATTCTGTGAGGATTATGAGGGAATGTTGGCAATTCTTCAGGCTGCTAGGGTTTCGGGTTCAGGGCTTAGGGGTGCAGAAACATTGAAAGGTTCTGCAGCTGGCCGGGCTGCAAAACGCGGACTTGCACTTCATTAGAGGTCAAAGAAGTCTTGCACAGCCCTAAACCCCAAACCCTAGCTTTTTCCATAATTTGGCCTACAACCCTGGATCTCCTCAATAACTAGATCTTAGACCCTAACTCACCTACATCAACCTAAAACTCTGTTAAGTCAGATGTAGCATCCGTACAATCACGCCTTAAGGCATGCAGAAGGTGGCTCACGCACCCATCCCAAAAGGGTCTAGGTAGGTACAGGTGTCAGGGGGCTCAAAAGGTGGGATGAAGGTGGGTTAAAGGACGCCTAGTATATACTCTATTACATTGAAGCTTATTTCCCATGCCCCGCGTTCCTTTACCCTACCTTTTGAGCCCCTGAAGGTGTACAGGGTTTAGGGTATATTGGGCTTGGGGTTTGCAGTAGGGTTTAGGGTTTCGAGTTTAAGGTAGGTATTTAGTACATAGTTCGGCATTGAAGGGGTTCCCATAAGGCTACTTTGGGGCCTACGTATGCGCACTACATATCCCTAAGGGTTTCGAGATGCTACTTTGAGCCCATTCATGGAGATTGCCTATGCAAGGGTGCACTTTGTGAACCCCATCAAGTACTCCTGGAAGCTACCAACATACTTAAACCATCCAATGACCACAACATTGTTTCTGAGAAGTTGCTTGATCCGACCTGAAAAATTTGGGGGCCTCAGGCAGGAGAATAGGGTTTAGGGTTTAGGGTTAAGGGTAATGGATTCCCCCAACACCCTAAACCCTAAAACCTAGGTTCAGGATCTGGTAGTGCTTTGGAGTATCTCTAGGGCTTTAATGTTTCAGCGTTTCTTAGTTTAGGGTTTCTTGAGTAGGTATATAGGGAAATTACGAAGCAACACTCTTCTTCCGTCTTCAAGGTTCTGCAATGCTTTGGGAAAATCTTGACTGATGCGCTTGGAGGGTTCAGGGTTTAAGGTTTAGGAATTTTGAGCTTCTTATCGGAATAATCCCCTCACCCTGCTATAAAAAACACCATACGAGTGTTGAATATCCCCATGCTGGCGTACCGGAATATATTGGGACACTTTAATGTTTGGGGGTAAGCCTACACCCAAATAGTACAGTAGTACCCCTATATAACCCCATGTATCACGGATTCCCCTCCCCCCCTTCCCCCCTATACTACTACCCTTTAGGTTCCCACTTACGTAATGAGAACTAATTAGCCATAGCTGTCCTGAAACAAACCGAATTAAAGACAAACCTAGGAGGGTGGTGGCAAGAGAACCCATGATTTTCGCAGTAGGGGATTCAAATCGTGCTGATGTAAGCCAAGAAAAGGATCGCTCCGTAGACCCTAAACCCTAAACCCTGAACCCTAAACCCTGAACCCTAAGCCCTACACCCCGATGTTGCTTGGGGGCATTTGGTCATTTGACAGCCTGGGCTCCTCAATGTCGGACTGACTGGCTTACTGTAATCCTCTACTTTGAGGTTCAAGGGACTTGGTAGCCTCTCTTATAGCTTTAGTTATAATCCCACTAAATGCCTTTATAGGGGTGACCCTGGTTATGAGAAGGGTTATCAATCCAGTTATAAGTAGTGACTAACTCCCGCGAGCCTCCAAGTAGATCTTTCCCAACAGAAAATGTCGTCTTCTAGGGTTATGCTATAATGAAAATGGCGAAAATGTACGGATTCCTACCGACTATACTATAAGACCAAACCGGAAAATAGTGCCTTAGGAGACCACAGCTTCAGGGCTTACCGCCGAGGGCTTAAGACTTAGGGTTTCGGGTTTAAGCTTAACCCTGAACATGCTACATTCCCTTAAGGGGGGGCGCCCACAAGGGGACTCTCTTGTCTGGAAACCTGCAAATAACTCAAGCAAGCGTCGCCCTCGATATTCGAGGTACTTTGGTCCCCACCCGCACTGTGAGCCAAGAAGTTGGTTTAGGGCTTAGGGTCTAGGGTTTGGGGCTTTGGGTTTAAGTTTTAGGGTGTAAGGTTTGAGGTTTAGGTTTAGTTTAGGGGTTCAGGGTTTAGGGTTTGGGGTTTAAGGTTTAGGGGAGAACCAGAATTGTGCACTGCTTAGGTTTTTTAGGGCCCTACAAGGTGCTGATACTGAGCGTCCACCCATTGCGGTAATATTAGGGTTATATTGGGGTTGTATTGGGATAATGGAAATAAAATGGAAACTACTATGTAGGGTCCAGGGTTCAGGGTTCAGGGTTCAGGATGCACGGTTTAGAGTTAAGACTAGAATGCAAGATTCCCAAGGTAGTATTTGCGGTATCGACGCGGCAGCTGCAAAACCCTTCATGAATAGGATGTATCATGTAAAAATTATGGCGAACTAAAACGCATCCAAAGTTGCCTCATATATTGTCGTATTCTTACTGGACCCTCTAGGAAGAGCCAACATGTCGATGGCTTGAAGGGCAGATGCTTTTACTGGGAACACCCAATTTGAGTAGTGTTTCTCGGCGATTGAACAAAGCAGGCTTTCTGCCCTCTACCACAATACAATACACAAAAGAAGCAATGCTCCTACGCTTTTTTGAGGGGCGGGATTCTTGTAGCCGCAAATGAAATGCTACTCATTTACGAAAATGCTGATCGACTAAACCATGAATTCCACACAGTTATCTCTGTTTGGTTATATAGGCGTTATATAGGGAATATAGGGTTATGTCGGGATTAGGTTTTAGGGTTTCCCGAAATTTGGGGTACTCTTTTGTGGGTCCCTATTATAAGCATTCTTGCGTTCTGGGTCTATAGTGGTACCCCCATTATGGAACCTACCATGCATAAACAAGAGCCAGATAATGTGTAAGACGAACCAAAGAGATAAATTGTATCTTTGCGTATGATCTACAGACTGCATACAGTTCATATAATGCATGATGCCATAATGTACATAATGTACGTACAGCCTGCACATACTCTATGTACTGTACAGGTGCATACAAGAAGAGAAGGCATGGCATGTCCGGGCTTCACCTGTATGTTGAGGTTTCAAAGGACTGCGCACCCTGGCTGCTGAATATTAAGGCCCAACAACGTAAGCGTGTTTTAAATGTGGGGTTCTATATATCCCAAAGTCAAAGAAAGGCAACCTTTTCACCATAATATGGTTTTACATATATGTATAGTCTCCCTTAAGAAGAAGGACTAGGGGTTCAGGCGTGGACTATGGTCCCCTTAAGTAGATCGAATAGGCCTTTGGGCACATTATAATAAGATCCCCATATACTCCATATTCTATCTACTTAAGGGAGACTGTGAGAAACCGAAAAAATCAAGAGCCATCTCAGCTTTTGGTGATTGGGGGGGGTGTAAGACTATAGGGAAGATAGGGTTCATATAGGGGTTATATTACGGTTATATCCTACACTGCGTGGGGCACCACCGCTCGCCCTTCGGCTACAATGACAAATGCTACCGAAACCTCCTTGTTGCGTACACCCGGCGTGGACCCTGCTTAATGGTTTAGTGTTTGAGTCCTGACGTATTAATTCCTCTGACCCCCCTCCTCCAATTGCAAATATTCCCAATGGTATACTAGAAGAAATGGGGAATGTTCTATATTAGGGGCCTGGCGGGCATCATGATACAGGGAGGGGGGTGATTAGCAAGAACCACTGACGCCGCATTCAAACCCAGCGAACCCAATAGCCTTCGTTTAGTAAAATACCCTAAAGGATACTAGGATCCCCTGTATTTCTTCCGCCTCAATTCAGCAATTTACCAGGATCCCTAGATTCCTTCATCAACCCTTTGTTGAATAACGTAAAGTACAGTATACGCTAGGTTCCCTAGGGGATACTAGCATCCCTAGTGTTCCCTGATTAGGTGATGGGTGCAGTAGATGCTTTGCGACCTCGATTCCGCCTCTACTCTAGGATCGTATGATAATTAATTGCTGATGGGTTTTAGGGTTTAGGGTGTTTTGTATATGAGAGGTCGAGTTATGAAAAAATTGCAACCCCAAAATGGGCCACAATCTTGCCAACCTGACACATATGAATCTTCCTTCATTTTGGGCAAGTCAAAGGGGATGATGTGTAACCCTAAAGGCTGCAGCCTGCATCCCAAACCCTAAACCCTAAATCCCTGAATGATGCGCAGAACTCTGGGACAAAGGCGGCTCAAGAGCGAATGCGTGTAGCTAGCCCTACACTGGCCGTGGTCATCCTAAACCCTAAGCCCTTAACTTACTGGTGGGCAGTAGTGAAGAAGTAAATATAATCCCTATAGAACGTATTCCCCTCTTCCCTACTAATCCCTAGTGAGTTAACCTGGTAGTTGGGCAGCATCTTGTCGCTAGGTGTCCGCAATTTCAGCGGCTTCCTCTCCAGCAGTTTGCTCAAGAACTGGGCTGCCAGGTGCTGCCAAGAGGTCGCTGGGATTGCCCGCCTTGTTGCCAAATTAGAGCTTCTCAGAGAGGTATAGAAAAACATGGGCCTTTTTGGGGAGGTATTTATGAGGGTTTTTCAAAGGGAAGATTTCAAAAGCATGAAAACCACCTTGATTCCAGAGACTTCTGCTATCGTCGGACCCCTGGACCCTTGCGTCCAAGTACCGAATCATCAACATGCATGTCTCCAATGTCTAACCCAGTGGATCCGATTGGGTAGGTAGTGAGGGCCCCCAAGGGACTCCCATGCGTGCTCTCTGGGGCCGACTAATTGCTCCATGGAATCTTTGGGATAGCCACACTCAATAATTACCACAACCCCCACGTACTCTTTAGTTGGCACTTGGACCCCTACAAAAAAATCCACGATTAAACAAACTTGGAACACATATCTACTTGGCATGTAAGTTCAGCGGAGCGTCAACAGGCTCTTGCAGAGTGCTGGCGGGATGCTCGCTCCTAGTTTCAGATGCCGCTTCGCCCACGAGCCCATCGCAAACGTCAAGCCGTTGAGGGTCAGAAGGATCTGCCCTCTCCAGTTCGGCCAGCTTTTCGCGTGAGTTTTCGCCATGCTCTTTTGGAGAATTGCTGGGATCAGCTTGCTGTGCTGAATCAGCCCTTGGAGACCTATCCCTCATGGCCGCAGATGCCTCCTCCTGCGGAGTCTGTGAGGCCTGCGCTGGTGCCTGCTCATGGCTGTGGAGTTTTTGGGCCCTACTATAGTATACCAAATATACTACAATATACGAATGTACTATAATGTACCATAACATACTACAATGTACTATAATATACAAGCATATACCATAATGTACTATAACTTACCATAATATACTAGGAACAAGTTGCAGAAATGTTTCTGCGGTCCCCTCCTCGGCAGCGGTTGCAGGCTCCACTTGCGAAGCTTCAAAGGGCTCTTTCACAGAAAGAGAGGCATCGCAGTGTACTTCTAGCGCAGCTCCATCGGGTTCATCTAGCGCGTGGTGGCGTGGACCGTCTGGCAAGGTGTCCGGTGGCTCGTCAGCAGTTGCATGTGAAGCTTCTCCTGGGCGCGCAACTAACTAGAGCTTGTCAAAAAGCAAGCTATGAGAGAAGCTTAGTTTGTTACCTCGTAACGCAGTGAGCCAAGATGCTATTATAAGGAGACCGGGCCGATAGGGAAGGGGTGGGGGGGGT
>CAJNIZ010026069.1:23024-38564 GCA_905231905.1 Symbiodinium pilosum | reverse complement strand
AAACTCCAAACCCTAAACCCTAGCAGATTCTCTGTCCCTTGACAGCAGCAAACCCCCCTTTTTGGGCTGCTCGCAGGTTCACGTGATTTGCAAGCCCGGTGCCTTCGGCCACCGGGCATCAAACCTTCCACTGCGCGGCTAAGGATTTGTTTTATGGTGCATAGTCTAAACTCCTAGTATACCCCTTAATACGCCGTATAGTAGTCCTATATATAACCCCTATATAAACCCCTTTAAGGAGTTTAGACTATGTCTCCTATGGTGCCTTTAGGGTTTAGGGTGCCTTTTCTCCTTTGTCCAGGCAGCGAAGAACGCCTTACAGCGAGACCCAGAAAGCATTGACTTACCAGGTTTAGGGACGACCTGTACGCGTCCATTCCATCACCCGAGTCGAAAAGGTTGGGTCCTCGCACGCCTCCCCAATCAAAAAATGCACTTCAGCAACTTCTATCTCTCACGCACTAGGAAAAGCCCCCTCACTCCGACCCTCAGCCCGCTGCTCAGCGGCTAAGGGTTTAGGGTGTAGGGTTTGGGGTAGGGTTCGGGCTCTGGCCCTGTAACCCAGAAAGCCCCATACACGCTAACCAAGCAATTAGTTGACTACTTCAGCTAGGTAGCTAATTCATCAACGGACGTTTGTAGTCACTTAACTGGTTACGGAGTGTATCCTACATTATGTTAGGATCCATAATATGTTTTAAGGACATTTCCTTGGTCAGGTGGTATTGACCGAGCTCCCGGGATGTGATTAAAAAGTGGAACAGCCAGATTAAAACCACACTGACACATATCCCTCATCACCATCCTCGGCCAAGGCCATCGAACAGACCTTTTGGCACTCCGACGGGTCCCGCTCCAAACCCAGCCTCAGGAAATGCGGAATGGACTGGCCTCTGGCAAAGTCCGCTGCCGTCCAGTTTCGGCAGTTGCGAAGGTCCAGTTTGGCGCCAGCTGAAATGAGGGCCGCAGCGGCCTCATACTGAGCCGAACGGATGGCCTGCATCAACGGCGAGATGCCTTGCAAGTGATAGATATAAAATGTCAGAATGTCGGCCGTGCCAAACCGATGCTGGAAGGAACTCAGACTGGCAAGCAGCCGGCCCAAATACGAAACGTCGCGGGGCATGTGGACCTGAAAGTTGACGTCCGCGCGCCTTGGCTGAGGCTTTTTAGGGTTTAGGGTTTACGGTTTAAGGTTGCGTGCAGATGCCCCTGTATAACCCTGTATAAACTATGAACCCCTAAGCCCTAAGCCTTGAAGCCCTTTAAAGGGCCCTATACTGTAGCTTCGGCATCTGATCTATTGGGGCGCACGAGGTCCTTGACGTGGTTGGGACAACCAACAACACTGGAACATGCGCATTTGGAATCTGCTCTAAACCCTAAACCCTAACAGGGGCTACGGCTGGTTAATCTTCCCCTGGATATCTTCATATTATGTATAGGATTTAGGATTCAGGGTTGTGAAATTTGCGGTGTTTTTTGGGGTCCCCTAGCTATTGAGTACCGTTATGGTTGCAGAACATCTACTGCATGGCGAGCGACATGCTGATCAATAGCTGCACCAGCTTGGCTGAGCCGCCATGAAAACCGGTGGCAAACTGAAGCGCCCGCGAAAGCTCCAGCGAGCCAGGGTGCACTTGCGCCACTAACTCCGCCAAAGCTTCAGTGGCTGCATTACCTGATGGTTTAGGGTGGGGTTTAGGTTGCTACTGGATTAGGATTCGGGCTTAGGCTTTTAAGGTTTCAGTGGCTGCATTTCCTAGCTTCATGGAATACCTCTCACTCAAACATGTATTCTGTTTCGGAAAATTTTGGTCAGCGTTCCAGAAAGAAGTGGTAGTTTGAATTCATAGGGGTACCCTGCTCTAGATCCCACCATACTCCAACCCTTATTATGGGGACCCACGATAATCTACCTCTAATAAAATTCCGGAAGCCCGATCCCTATCAGTACATATACATGTACACACACGTACGTTGACGCGTTCTACCTGTAGCTTCTTCGGGAGTTACTAAATTACCGTAGGCTTAAAAATGTAGACCCTCAATGCAGGGGTGGGGGAATAACCGAACGCCCACAATATGCCTATATATATATACACACATACGTACCCCTGTATTCCCAAACATCTAAAAGAATACTCCTCGAACCCAATGACCCGCTGCGGACTGGTAGGCAGTGGCACCAACGAAGTTCCTGTGCAGTGGATTGCTACCTTCAGGCGCTCAGAAGATGAGGTAAAGAAAGCTGCCGTATGGGGAAATGAGCCCAACATAATAGAGTCTGCAATAGGGATCCTTTAGCCCACCTACATTCATCCCACCTTTTGAGCCCCCTGATACCTGCTTCGCAAAGCAGTCGGATTATTTCTGCATCATTGGGGACGGTCGCATAGGTGATGGAAGGCAACAACCCACCCTCAAGATGGGCCCCGGCTGCAAGAAGCAACCGGGCAGACCCGTGGTGCCTTCCAGCAGACGCAATATCCAGTGCCGACATCTGGGCTGGGGTGCCGAAGGCAGGCACATCCTTGGACGTGCGCCAATTGACATTGGCGCGCTGCTGCAGCAGGCGTCTCAACACGTCTGTACTTCCGCCCAGCGCTGCATAGTGCAGCGGCCGCCACCCCGCGTGATCGACCTCACCAATTCTCTGGAAACCGTTTTGGTGTAGAAACTCTGCAGCTGCGTCACCGCCTCGGCTGTGGCAGCTGTCAAGAAAGCCGCTTATCGGCTCCATCCCAAGCCCACGTAGGTAAACGCTGTTGAGGTTGAACCAATGCCGGAATCCAGAGAGGTCGCCCGATCGCAGGCATCGCTTCAGCTTTTGCACGATGATCTGCCGCATGACCGGGCCCAGCTTCTGCTTATCTTCCGGGACTGTGAAATTGCCCTCCCCAACCATGCCAGGCGGAAACGAAGCCGGTGTGCCAACAAACTCCATGAACGTACAGCTTTGGATCAAAACCCAAGTGCTTTCTTTCGACAGCTCACGCGCCATTCTTTCCATGCGGCACCAACCTCTTCGGCTCCACGTGAGCGCTGTGAGCACCTTTGCCTCCTTGGGGCAATCGATCACCGGACAAAGGGCCAGAAAGAAGTGGCAACTGGCGACGTAGGCTGGGATGCTATTGATGGCATGGGCTTGCTGACTACCATCCATGTCATCTGCACCAAAGCCCCTTCTTCGCTCCAGCTGCGGGCACGAGAAATAATCGTACCAAAGGAACAATGCATGCTCCTGAAAGGGAGATATTCAAATGAGCCACACGACAAAGCAAAACGGACACGGACGTATGTGGAAACTGTTGTGCGTACTCCCGAAATTTAGTCTGTATATCACCCTTCCAGAACCCCAGTACTTTCAATTTCATGTTCCAACTGTGCCTGGAACTCCTGCATGCGAAGTGGCTTGGCCTTTGGCACTAGACTTTTCGTGTTGAAGTCCACTGGAATTGAATCACGGCAGCACAAGAGCCGATTCAGGGCCTCGGCAGAGACAGAAACACATGAAAACTTTAATCGCGATTGCAGCAGTTCCCTTCAGTTTACAAGACTTGTAGTAAACCAGGCTGTTTACGTAAGCCTTGCTACGTTTTTGCTCTGCGTCAGGCAAAAGTTCGCCGTGGCAGCTGGACTACTGGGTTGCTGTTAAGGAACTTAAATTAAGTTACCATAATGGGTATGTATAATAGTAAGCAATTAATCTGGTTCCCTCATAAGAGTAACTTAAGTTAAGTTCCTTAACAGCAACCCAAGCTATTTGCAACCAAATGGCATCTTGCAAGACCCGCATCTGCTTAAAGTCAGGGTCCGGATGGTGTTTGGCAAGCCACTGGTGGGAAATGAAAGCTGCCTTGCCCATGCTTTCGTTGAAGATGCACAGCTCGTCCCGGGCCTTCGGACAGTAGGATCGCAGGTGCCCGGGACCCCGCTAAAGGATTCAAGAAATGGAGCCCCCCAAAAAGGCCCCATTGGGGAACATTGGGGATTATGAAGGGGTTCCATTTGTTGGATCCTTTGGGAGGGTCTGGGTAATAAGGGGAGATCGATAGGAAAACAAGATGGAATCCGGACGTGGAAGCTACCAATGTCCTTTCAGGGTGGGCATACCTGCACTGCCCCTTCCTACTCCCAAAATCCCAACTACCCAATCATTGGGTAATAAGACCCTTAGAGGCTCTAAACCCGGTTAATCGATGATCTGCCGAGACCTGACCTCGTTTTGTCATTGATATTCATTGCCTCTCTGACTGGGGGCCACTAGATGTGACATATACTCATTCAACATTCTGAAATATTGGCACCCAAGACCCCTAAACCTTAAGCCCCTAAACCCTAAGCCCCAGACCCTAAACCCTCTCTGGGTTTATTTTGAAATAAGGCCACCCTAGACCCTAAACCTTAAGACCCTAAACCTTAAGGCCTAAACTCTTTTCTGGTGTTTATTTTCTACATAAACCAGCTTTTGGATTGCCAGGTCGTGGCCTTGCAACTTTCAAGGGGCTCTTAGGGTTTAGGGTTCTTGGGGTTTAGGGTTCTTAGGGCCTAGGGTTCTTAGGGTTTAGGGTTCTTAAGGCTTAGGGTTCTTAGGGACCGCTCTAGGGTTGAACCCGCCATAACTTGAGAGATAAACATGAGGGGTTACGGTATAGGGTTTAGGGCTTAGGGATGGCTAAAGTACACCAACTTCAGAAATCAACCTGTGGGGTTCTGTGGTCTCCCTAGACCTATAATCAACATGTTACGTCTTAATCATTCCATGGGGCTACATTATAAGTAGAAAGTATAAACAATTCCTGAGGGGACTACAGGGTTGGGGTTTATTGTTCAGATACACCACAGAGAAGGGAATCGATGATAGAACAGTAAAGCAATGATGCGAAGAAAAACTTCGGAAAGGACTTGGGCTACAGCTGACACTGCACTTTGGGTTGCAAGGATTCAGCTTCATCGCTGCCTCCTCCCAAGATATGGCAGCTTCCAAAAACAGGTGCCACCTAATGCACAAAAACCCTTGTATTCGGACTCCCAAAAGCGGCCAATTTTCCAGAACCCACTATATGTCCATATGTAAACGGAAAGGTATGCACAACTACAAATAGGCGGCCAGTTGCATCGACCCCTGAACCCCAAAGCCTAGCAGTAAAATCTAGCTGCAGACTGCCCAATGCCAGAACCCTCCTCCCTCAAGCGGACTTAGGGTTTGGGGTTTAGGGCTTAGGGTGTTAAGCACTGCAGGCATATTGGATAGCTTGCATGAATTTCTTCTTCAAAGGTTACATGTGATCTGAACCCACAAAGCCATACTTGGGTGCCCCATAGACTCCATTTTAATCTACATTCTGTTGTGCATTGGTTTGTCTATTGCCAAACCGACTGCAATTCTGCCTCTCAATACCAGTGAAACTTGATCCCCGTAGCATTCGAGCTCATTCTACATAAGTTGTTTTCGCAGGATTCCCAGAAATCTCTATAGAACCCCGTACAGACTCGCATAGAATCCCTCAAACATGCCGTTGCAATGCTTGTAGTTACCTAGTCATTAGGAGGACCCCCCCCCCCCACCCTGTAATATTGATTTAATAGGAATAGAAGGGCCCTAATATAATCCTTATTACCCCTTATAGTCACTATTACTCCTGGAGTCTCCTTAGACCTATAATAAATACTATTTTCAATAGGGTTATACTATAAAATACATGAAAACTGATTCCTAAGGAGGCCACAGTACTGGGTGGGGGGTCCACCTAAACCTTAAACCTTAAACCCTACACCCTGAACCCTAAACTCTAAACCCTGTTCACACACACTGCTTGCCGCGACCTTCAGGTTTTCGTGCGGCTCGATGCTCGTCATCTTCAGAAGCAGCTCTGCGGCCACGGTGTACATGGGGAAGAGCATTGGGGGAGCCTGGGGTTTAGGGTTAAGGGTTTAGGGTTGAATAATGGAAGTAAGAATGATAACAATAAAAGTAGTACTCAAAATAGAAATATTCATCTTATGAGTAATAATAGTATAGTAGTCAGAATAATACTGATAAGAGTAGTCATCATAATATTAGCCATAGTAAAAATACTGTTAGAGGAGTGGACTGGCCCTTGAAGCTGTGGGGCGCTGTCTTTCCTAAAAGGGGCCATGTGCAAGAAACATCTTGTTGAATCAATCCTGGATTAAGGTTTAGGGTTTACATGTGAGCTATAGTCTAAACTCCAGATAACCCCTTAATGAGCCCTAGAAAACTCCTCTATATAATCCTCTGTATACCCCCCGTCAAGGAGTTTAGATTATAGCTCATGTGGAAGCCATTGCATCACTTCTACCTACGCTATGGGTACTGCTTCTACAGATCCTTCTGGGACAGTACTACTACTACTACTACTACTCCTACTCAACAGACCACGCTTCCTTCTCCTACTACTACTGCTACTACTGGGATAGAGGCTTAGGGTTTGGGGTTGAGGGTCTTAGGGTTTAGGGTATTAGGGTTTGGGGTTTAGAATTTAGGGTTTCAGGTTACTGAATCTCACCACCAGAAGCTTCTTCATCCCGCGGCAGCGATCTGGCATAGATCTCCAGGGGTGTCGGGGACGACGGGACGGCACAGCAGGTCATGAGCTTGAATCACAACGGTTAGACTGGGCCCCTTTAACAAGTTATAGGGGTTCTATAGGTGTATTATAGGGATCTGTAGGGCCTGTAAAGTGGAGGCTTTCGAAAGTTATGGCCGCCTTTGTTGGGAATTCCCAGAAAAATCGTTTTTTGGGGGCGCCGGAGGCGCTTGAAGCGAGCCAACCACTGCAAACTTGAGGCGTTTACAGCAACAACTACGGCCCCCAGTAGTATGACTTCGGTGGACCCACCACCCAGTGATACTGAGTATAGGGGATAATGCGGATTATATAGGGCTCTCCTATATTCCCATTATACCACTATTACAGGGTGGGGGGGTTTCTTTTGAAGTATAACCCTCACCCATAAACCCGAGACTCCCAACCCTGAATCCTAGAGCAGGGCTAAGCCCAGAATGGTACTGACATCCCCAGATACTATTCTTCAAAATGCGGATCCACCTGTGCATTGTACATTGCCCGTCACAACTCCCTCTAGGAGGGCCAGGGGAATTTGTAAACCCTACGTCTTGTCAGAAAGGTAAATCTAGCGTTTACGGCATAGGGTAAACCACCACGCTTGGAAGCCCAGATGAGATCCCGAAAAGATGGAACTTCAGACAGATGGTTTATGGCTTTCGGTCTCAACCCTGAACCCTCAACCCTTAACCTTAAACCTAAACCCTACAGAACTTTCAGTCTGAGGTCAAGATAGGCAGCGACATTCAACCTCAGCTTTCCTCATTGTCCTGCTTCTGGACTTGAAAGATTTGGGTTTAGGGTTTACGAACATGACCGTACCTGCTGCATGGCTGCGAATTTTCATCCTAGACTTTTCCGCGTTATTCCCACCAACTCCCTACAAACACTGAGCCCATTAACCCAATGTTGTAGACTGCATAAACAAGGAAACCCCAACAGAGAACCCAAAATGCGATCGTCCTTTTTCTTGGGACCCCCAGAAAGGTATCCCTGTTTGAGGCAAACTCCTAAACTCTAAGCCCCACACCCTCATCCCAAAACCCTACACCCTAAACCTTAATCCCAAAACCCTAAACCCCCAACCCCCCGAAACCCGAAAGGGATTAGGGAAACCCTAATGCCTGTATACACCCCTCGTCCACTGGCCCGAGCTGGTACTGCGGATAAGCTACTCCTCCTCGGTCGGTGCCACGTTCAGACCACCAATCAAAGAAGCCTCCTTGGATCACTTGGGATCCTACCCTAAACTCGAATTAAACAGAGTTGAGGGTTGCAGGCCTAAACCCTAGGCCCTAAACTCGAACTCTTAAACCGCTGATCCTGCTCCTATTTGACTAAGGCTTTAATAGGGGACCTGCACGAGGGTTTCAGAACAGTAGGGCCCCACTGCAAAATAGATCCCGCCAAATCACCAAAACACTCCCAGGCCGATAACTAAACCCTGAACCAGGGTTAAGGCTTTAGGGTTTAGGGTTGACCCCAAAAATTAGACGACCTACTTGAACTTCAAACATTCCTGCAGAAACCCTTAACCCTTAACCTCTTAAAACCCTGAACCCCTAGACCCTAACCCCTAAATCCTAAGCCCCAACCCCTAAACCCTCAACCCTAAAACCTAAAAGCCCTTAACCCTAAACCCCTAAACCCTGAACCTAATCCGGGCTGCCGTGTCAGGAGCCAGGCCGATCACGCGTCCTTTCGGCACAATGCAGGAAGGAAGGCTGTCAAATCATGTTAAGGAAATTTGGGAACCCTCAATACTGGTAAGGGATTAGGGTTTAAGGGTTTAGGGTTTAGGGCCTAGGGTTTGGGGTATACGGGCTAGGGTTTAGGACCCTAAGTAAGGGCAAGTTTTTATGGGCGTGAGGGTTTAGGGTTTAGGGCTGCTGAATCAGGTTGAGATCTATCTGGATTCAGGGTTTAGGGTTCTAGGGATCTCAGTAGGATTATAAAGTCTGGGGTTTAGGGGTAGTGGGGTTCTATAAGATTATACCGGGATTCTATAGAGTTAAGGGATTTTACCCAAATAATGCAGAGTGAAATGGAAAAGAACATGGAACATGACATGGAAACCGGGGTTATACAAGGGGTTATATGGATTGCAGTACAGGGACGCCTAACAAATCACAAATGTCAGTTGCAGGTCTCTGTGATGAAGGAATATACTTATCTAGCCTCCCATCCCCTAAACCCCAAACCCTATGCAGCTTTGAGTTTATGGCTGGGGGTCGCGAGTGCTTGGAATCATATCTGCAGTAGAGGGCCCCGCTGCTACTAGTCCTGCTTAACACTGCATTCAGCCACGTTGCAACGGGCTGTCAGGGGATTACACAGACACCCCCCAGACACACATTGGACCGCCTAAAGTCGTACATGCTGATCTTACGGGTATTGAGGAGGTCTAGGGCTAGATATACTCGCGGAAATCCGGAAAGTCTCTCCAATCAACCTCGCCTTGTTGGCGCAGTGAATAGGGCCAAGTATCCTGCCCAAAACTACTATGGAAGCCCACACGGTTTGGGAGAGGGTATTGGGTTCCATGCTGGGGCAAACTGAATTCTTAGACATTAAAACTCGAAGACGCGGCAGCCGCCATAGACTGAAATCCCTTGCCATTCCCTACAGCAAGCACAACCCCTCCAAAACCCCTAAACCCTAAACCCTCAAAAACCTGCATGTCGAATCTCACTTTTATGCTAAAGGAGCCAGTCCAATAATCATCATGGAGGCCGCCACCAAGATCCGATCTTGCACCACCCCATAATAGTCATATGTGGGGGGGTTTCCAAAAATTAGAGGGCCCTTTTTTGCAAGAGTGGTCTCTACTAGGGCCCCTACCAGGACGGGTTAATCGGCTTCTCAGTATAATCGGCTTCTCAGTGGTTGTGGAAAAGAAATCGGCTTCTCAGTGGTTGTGGAAAAGAAGATACATAGTGTATCACTCAGTATCATACATCTTCACACAGCATGCAACAACTTTCCAAGAAGCCTTGCTACGACCTCTTGCTTTAATCCTGTGGTTTTGTCTGCCACATACATCCTGCGCAGGGGCCATGCCATTGGGAAACAAGACTCGCAAGTTTGTAAGCTTGCATTTGGATGAGCTGTTGATTATCACATGGTTGGTACTAACGCAGAAAACATACTGTGCAGGGGTCATGCCTTCTGACTAGCAACTTTCCAAGCGTGCGTTGCGATGAGCTCTTGATTTAATCACATTGGTTGGGACTGCCAGATTCATGTGCGCAGGGGCCATGCCTGACACGTGCATCATATTTTTGGCCTGAATGGCGCCGCTCTATTCTATATATATATATATAAGCGCCATTCGGAGCCCACAACAATATTATCATATTTCGGAGTTTGTGGGTTTCAGAGATTGTGGTCTATAAGGGGTCTATAGGGCGTGTTTTACTTGGGGATATGGGCAGCGTGTCTATGTTATTCTAGTTTGTGCCCGGGATCCGTATCCATACAGAAATAGCACGTGTGTGTAGTCTAGGTTCGAATGCCATTCGCAAGGAGTGTAAAGTATAGGATTGGCGTCTGCACTTGGGGATAGGGGTTGGGTGTGTACCTTGTAGTTTGTCCCCGTATACTTACAAAGCTACCGCGTGATATAATTATAAAGCAAGGTCACGGTTTCAGGCTTGTGGACGCTCAGGAAGGGTGCAGTAAATCTAGCTGTACAATCCGTTACAATCCCCAATACTCATGCAATTTCAGGGTTGAAAGGGTCGTGCTAATTTCTATCGATGATATCCTATACCATGTGGTTTGCTCCACATGTAGGATGAATGATTATAATCCCCTATATATATGTATCGGCATTATAAATATAAGCAAAAAAGGAGCTCCCATGGGGGTTTGAACGCGTAGTCCTTCAGCCTAGCCCGGAAATGGCTAGCTATAGGGTTGGGTCGCTTCTAGGATGTAACTTTTAAAGCAAGGATGCATCATCCGATCCGAACAAGGGTGGGCAGCCATATCTATGGCCCATTCACATGTGCACGCTGTCCCGCAATCTAACGACACTGACGAAGGACGAGGGATTGATCTGAGGTTACATACTGGCGATCCATGAGAAAGCCATTAAGTCATACGGCTGCACCAAGCATTGATCGCCCGGCATGGTTGCCACGAATCTGCGAGGCAGACGACGAGGAGATTTAGATGTTGATCCAGCTGCCACTATAAGACCGATGCTGATATCAAGCAAGTCACTTTGAATCATGTGCGCATGCGCGGGGAGGCGATCTGAAGGAATCATGAAGTGAGGAGGGACGATGGGAGGATGAGGATGCGCGAAGGATATGGTCAGAGAGTTGCATGCCTGTGCGGGGTATAGACCCAGTACCGTATATAACCGCTATGCCCTAATCCCTATATCCCTAAACCCTAAACCCATTTTAAACGGTGTATTCCAGTGTATGATTCCTGGCGCGCGTTTCCTTGCTTGCGGGGATTGCATGTGTGTTGCGGCATGCCGCGTCTTAGAGCGCAGAGTCTATACTGGAGCCCATACATTTACAATCAGCCCTATATATAGACCCGTATATAACACCCTATTTAAAATCCATAATTAGACCCGTATAGTTGTTGCGCATCCTTTTTTGTCGTGCTACGTTTCTGCAATGTGCTTCAACAACTACAAGACCTCTGACCCCTGTATATTTAATTGTGGAAAGCAAGTTAATGGAAACTCATTCTTTATACTTCTTTGTATTAGTAGTATAGGGCGCTCCTAGATTCTGATTTTTACTTGTGTGCGATGGCCTGTGTGGGCGACGGGGATTAGAGACAAGTGTTGGGAAGACACTTCTCAAGGGGTTCCGGATTCCCAGAGAAAGAGATATATATATATTTATTTATTTATTGCCCTATAGATTATACTTCTACGCGGGAGCTTGTTTTCTTGTGTTTCGGCTTGCTATACCGGCATGGTTCGCTTGTCCGGCATGTTGTGCTTGCTTGCTTTTGGCGTGTGACTTCTTGCGGGCAGCGCGCGGATGTTCATGAAGGTTCGTGCAGTTCATGTATCTTTATAAATTGGTTATATAATAAGGGTTTATAGGGTTTGAGTTGCGGGTTTAGGCTTATAAGTTTAGGGTTTGGGCGGTTCGGGGTTTATACGTCGGACTTCTAGTAAGGTTGTTAAATTCTGGGTTCTGGATTGCTGGGAAATCAAGGCTGTAGAGCATATAAGTATAAGAACTGAATATATATGCGAAGTTTCTGGTGCCTCAGTCGTCATTGTGGTTGGAGTACTTGGCGTACCTATAGGGTGGAATTATATGTTTGTTTGTCTGGATTCTGAATCCTTCCCAGGGGACCTGTGATTTGAGAGTGCCCTTTGGTAATGGTTTAGGGGTTTGGGGTTTAAGGTTTTGGTTTTAGGAATCGCAAACCCTAACGTTTCGTTTGCAAGGGGTCATGTTTTCGATAGGGGCCTGGGTCTGGTTGGATTGCATGGTGTTTGTTTTTCCACGGTTCCCTCTAGAATTGGATTGTGTGGGATTGAGACAGGGTTCCTGGGCGTAGATTGAGATAGGATTCTGGGTCGACCATATATAGTACTTGGTTTTTTCTGCCAGTAATGCACGCAATCGAGTTGCGCAGTTGATTACAAGCATGGACCGTTTTTGGCTAGGCAGGCTCGAGGGAGCCGGGCTTTAAAGTGTATATTTTCTTGAGGCCCAACATATAATACATTTAAGTGCTTGGGCCTATATGTCGGAGCCCGAGTATTTAACCTCCCGCTCCCAGGAACTTGCCAGACATCTGGCCGGGTGCACTTCAAGCCCTGAAGACAAAGACCGCATCGCACGAACTGGTGAAATTTTTCCCCCGACTTCCCTTCGTTTTAAAGAACTTAGGCGAAAGCTCAAGTGGGTCTTGGAGTTGAATAGTGACAGGTACTTCACACTGAAAAGGGTCACGCAAGCCATCCAGATTCTCTTGCAGGAGAAACATTTCAGCTTGCCTGTGCAAGTTCCGGGTTTCAATGAGGGTGAGTGGGTAGAAAACCAAAGCAAAAGACTCACAAAACTTTTACAACGTGCTCGAAAAAGCATCGATTTTGGAGCCATGGACCCTGACAACGTTGAGACGCAGGTGTGGCAACAGGACTGTCCAGCTTGGGTGCTTGTTCTGTTCAATTTTTGTGATATGATCATGCAGGAATCTGAATCTCCGGTCCCTTCCAACAAGAAAACTCCTGCCGTGTTCTCAGTGAGGATGCTAAAGTACACCCATGTACACTTTGAATGTGTCGTTGGAAGCTCAATGAATGATTCTATCATCAGGCGAAGATCAAGAAGAAGGCTTCAGCGGCAGCATCGTCCACAGAGGAAATGAGTGATAATTGTTGATAATAACTTATTGGGCGTAGTGCGGGTTTGCGAGCAGGACTTCGATGCCCAACCCCGGCGTGCCTTGAAATCAAAATCGCATCTTGGCAGTTATATCCTCTAAAGCGTGAGGGGTCCTTAATCCACGAATTTAAAAGTTGGGCCCTGCAAGCTTAGGAAGAACAATCTTTGTGTGCCGCCTTCCACTGATCCCGGGCTTGCAAGTTAATTGCATGCTTCTTTGAGCGGGCGTGTGTGTGTGTGTGCGCGTGATATATGTGCACCTGAGGCAAAATCTAGTGATCAGATTGATGCTGGAGATGATGATGCTCCGGATACGGCATGGGCGCGCGAGGATACTTGGCTCAGTAGGAAAATCCAAAATCCTTCTTCCACCCGGTCCCAAGAAGATTCCTAGAAGACTTCTATGTGTAGATGATGCCCCTTATAATTAATCTCTGCGTCTATAGGTTATAATGTAATTTCCGTGTTCCTTATGTTTATGATTCTATTTTTTGGAGTCAGGTCATGGACTATGATGAAGATGCAACGAAATACTATGATGGAGATTGGAAGGATGCCAAAGCGCTTCAGGCGAAATTTGATGGGCTTGGGTTGGCCGACATTGATGAGGAAAATGACGAGGACGAGTACGAAGATCATGCCCCTTATTTTAATGAGGATGAAGCGCCTTGGCCTCATGATGAGGATGATGCAGCTGCTTGGACCGGCACAGGCCGTGGTGCTGATCAGGATGAAGCTGCTTGGACCGGCACAGGCACTGGTGCTGAGCAGGGTGAAGCTGCTTGGGGCGGCACAGGTGATGACGAAAACGCATCTTGGATGGGTGCTGCGGGGGAGGATCCAGGCCATAGCTGGATCAAAGAAGATGAAGATGATCATGGTGCGAAGACACAGGCCCAAAACAGACAGCTTTAATAGATGGTGTCAATCTCATACTGTAATTTGGCCCAGGGAAGTTCATCAAGACAGAAGATACGGAAGGCCGTTTTTGCAACATTTGGTGATTTCACTTTGTATTTCATGCTATGCCTCGGTTGCTTGATCTAGGCCCCGTCTCGCAAGAAAGAGATTAAGAAGCTGCTGAAAGAGTTTGAGGAGAGGGTTGTGTTTGTGGGAACAGTTTTCAATGCGTGATGGCTCACATTTATTCAGGACTCGCCACCTCCGGTCTTGAGTGGTGAGGTGGGTGACATGTAAAAACAATATATAAATACATCTAGATTGCAATATATAGTATTCGTGCTCAGGAGCCTGTGGAGGAGCCTCCAAGAAAGAAAACCAAAGATTCCGCGTCAAAAGTGGTTTGGCATTTTTTTTGTCAGTCAGCTCCTCATGTTTTTGCGTCGTGAGTGGCCCATTGTATACCCCAGGGAGTGGAGCGTGGCCCAGAGACTGCTGATGAAGTCACGGATGCAGCTTGGTCGTGTCTATACCCGTGCTGGAGTAATGTTTATGTGAAATTGTTGGTGCCACGCCAATTTAATAAGGCCCTGGCCCTCTGTGAGAAAGTTTTTTTCGCGTCAGAGGCAAAGGCCAGCTGCGCAGGAAGTATGGTATTAACACATGATTGACATGCACCGCCCAGAACCTTTAGTCCGAGCCCATGCCAGGAAGGGCGGTCTTATGATGATGACGATCATGATGGTGATGGGGCGGCTTGACTCCATGTAGCTAGATTCGTATTTAGTATAGTTTCCCAAAAATTTAAGTGGGGACCCGAATACACCCCAATATGCGATAGTCCTCATATATGAGATCAGGCACCCAAAAATTGAAGTTATATGGCGCCCCTATATTTACATGAGGCCCCCATTACGGAAGGCTACTTGCCCACAGCACCTGATGTGTGACGCTGTCGTTTTTTTGACCGCCTTAATATCATGAATGAGGACGATGACGAAGATTATCATGATGTTTCGGATTCGCGCAAGCGCAAGTTGCCCAGCTGCATCTAGATTGTGGTGCTAGTTAATTATCTTCTCCTGCGCGCATCGATGGGCTGGAACGAGGAAAGCAGCGGACACCGCTGCTGAGGAGGTTCCGGCTATTGTGGACAAGGATCATATTGCTGATGAGGCTGATTCTTATGACGCGGCATTTACCAGAACCCACACTCTGCATGTTTCAATTCTTCATATTTTCCCAAAAATCATATATATGTATATGCAATTGTCCAGGTGACTGGGACGGAGAAGCGCAGATTGGACGGTCCTGACGCATCTCGGCTTTGGAAATTTCCGCGCCATATACTTTCATCCCCGAATATTGAATCCCCCCGACCCCTCTAGTGTGATTAAAGCCCCTAAGGCGTTCCAGCTGCATGCTACTTATGTGGACGCGACTGCAGAATTCTTACCAACGTCAGTTCGAGAAGCCTGCCTAGGTGGGTACCAGAAGCCACTTAATCCACATGCGCAGAGATTGTTAGTTGCGAGCCACAAGGCTGCTGGACGCTTAGAGATGCCTAAGGGCAAAGCAAAAGCCAAAGCAAAGGCTAAGGGCGCCCCGAAAAGTAAAGCCAAAGCCAAAGCCAAAAGCGCGGCTCACGCAGAGAAGCCAGACAAGAAAGC
>CAJNIZ010026069.1:2333-22924 GCA_905231905.1 Symbiodinium pilosum | reverse complement strand
CTGACGCAGAGAAGCCAGACAAGAAGACAAGGGAGAAAACTCCATATGGTTTGGCAAAGACGAAGTACATGACTTGGCCACTTATCTCATTAGTGCATACTGCTTTACCACACGCGTGCTGAATCGCCTGTAGGTTGCTGGAGCACTATGGCCCTATGCCGCAGTCCGAGCGCGAGTACTGGTGGCGAAACAGTGGGCAAAGGGCAGAGGTTGTGGCCGAGATGGGTCCAAGTGAGTTGCGCCGGAGGCGCTTCAGCTAAGTGCGGGAGTCGCAATGGCTCAAATTTAAAGCTTGGGATCTGCTTCTGTTTTGAGTCCCGGGAGCGTGGAAAATGGCAGCGCTGCTGCCTGGATGTTATACCTCTTGCATGTGTGTGCGAAGATTGGAGTTGCATGCAGCCTGCTGCATGATACGTTTGCGTGGTCCCTGATATCCTCAGCTCTCAGGCCTCAATGTGGGGGAGGTGTAGATGTATAGGGGGGTCGGGGCTTTACTGTGTCATCTTTCCAGTGTTTTGAAGTGCCCTGGCTGATGAAGTTCTCCCGTCTTCGCCATGTGGAGGCGGTGCTTCAGAAAAGCCCACAGCTAAGCTTGAAAATCAACATCATATAGTGCAACCCCTCAAGATTTTAATTTCAGCTGCTGCCACGACCCAGGCTTTGGAGACCCGGACCCCACTGACAAACTTCACTTTCTAGAGCTGTTCGCTGGTGCCGTGACTATACTAGCACTGTGTGGTTCCAGCATGTGTCTGTGCACTAACATGGCCAATCGAGGTGTTCATATGTTAAAGTCTGCCATTGCAGCGCTTGGCTTCGTCACCCACGCCATGGACTTTGCATATTCTTCGAAGATGGATTTGTCTACATCTTTTGGTTTCATCCTGGCCCTGGCTGCTGAGACTTGCTTGCTTGTAAATTTGGGGATTAGTTCGTGATTCAAGCATCATTGATTCCCCACGCATACTCAGGTGAGACGCTTGGTTCAACACGGTTGTGTGTGGATAGCCATTCCATGCAGCAGCTGGTCGTATATGTGCCTTGTCTTAAGAAGTGTTCAAAACCTGCAGAGTTGGTCAAGTGTTTTTGCTTCTGCGGGACCGTACATTTGAGAAATAATCTGCATTTTCTGGGCCCAGGAGTCGTGGGTCCACAAAACGCAGACGATTGCGAGTTCGGGGTGCCTTGGCTGGATTTTGTTCACCTTCAGTTCAATTATGGGTCCTATGTAGTGTAGGTGCAGCTACTCAATGTTTCTGATGAGGCGCGACCCGGCTTCGATCAGTCAGAGAAGCAAATCGGCTAGCCGTTCGAGTTGCATATGTGTGCCCCGGCTCAATATAACTTGGATTTTTCTAGGGATGAGTCGTTTGGCTCAGGCAGGTTGGGAATGGATGTGATTGAAACAAAGCTATAAGGATTGTCCGTAGCAGTTCATGGCTGTAATGTGAGGGCTGATGCTTGAGGCGGGCAAGGGCAGAAGGCAAATTGCTTGTTGCGCTGTAAATGTATTATGATATAATTGTATAAGGCCCCTTAATGTGTGATGACGGGTGTTGCCCGGTTTTCTTTTGCGGGGGGGAATCTGCGGGGGAATCCCCATATAGCCGGCCCTGACTCATAGTTGGTGTCCCCAGATCAGGATGGAGTACATCGTCTCTTGTGGAGGTTGCTATGTGCTTGAGAATCCTTCAGGAAGCTGCTTATTCGATTTCAGGCCAATTAAAGTTTCTTGGCAGCATCCCTGCTGTCCGCTAGTGTTGTGTCATTTCCTGAAACCCTTTAATGGTGTGGGATATGTACTTCTGGGTTCGGACTTTGCTTCTGGGGGTTAGCCGTGCCATTTGGGTTTTGCTTATGGGAGGGGGCTTATAATGGGAGGGGGCTTAGCCTTGGCGGTTGGGTTTTGTTGATATATGGGGTGATTAACCTTGTCATTTCGGTTTTGCAGGCGGGTTTTCTTGGCATTTGGGTGTTGCATATTAAAGGGACAATCTTGCCGTTTGGGTTTGTTTTGTTTGCGGGGAGGGGGGTAATAACCTCGCCAATTTGGTTTTGCATATGGACGCGGAGATTGTGTGTACCTTGAATACCACAACGTCTTCCATGACCCTCTTCAGCCGAACCTGATATTTCTGAAGAAGACCAATACTGCAACCTCAAACCCTATGTTTAATTACATCATAATAAATATCTTAAAGAAGTAAGTAGCTTCCCAAAATCATTACCCAAGATTGTGTTATCGTGAGGAGACATTGGCTCGCCACGCAGCGAGGGCGGTGACAATCCCTCTGGGAGCTCTTGGTGGTCAGTCCGTTAAGCCCGTTTGCTGGCTGATTGTATATATGGTGCTGTATACAAGTCTAGCTTATTTAGAGCTAGAATGGGCGATGTGCGTTTTTGATTACTGTTCCGGTGCATTGCAGAAGTGAGGTTGCATTGTATGGGACAGTGCCGTGGTTAGGTAATTTGGAGATGAAGCTCAATCCGTGCAGAAGGTGGGGGTTACGGTCCAAAGAATGTTTTTTCGGTAAGTCTTCCCAGAGTGGAAAAGCTTTCTTTCCGGTGAGAGAGTGGGACCCCTGCAGGGAGCAGTTGCGGCGGATAAGATCGTTTTTGCAGCTGGAAGTGACAAAGCAGTACAAGGATGACAAGGATGACAAGGGGCGCAAGCGGTGTGTCCTTGGGATTGAAACTTTCATGGATTCTCCCTGTTTGTTACCCTGCGTACATATAATTGAAGCTATCAAACATCATTGAAATTTTAACCAAGGCTGGAGGTCGCGATTTGAAGGGGACGCAAGCTTACCCAGGACTGTTCGCGACCAAGGCGGTGAACCCGCGTCATCTATATAGACACCCCAATGTTGCAAGCCTGAGCAGGTTGCAGAGTTGTTCCAGGCGGAGCTCTCGCAACACTCTGAGCAAGAACTTTGCCACGTTGAGTCTAGAACCTTTGCGGACCACGGTGACAGTGATGCTGATGACTCTGGACTGGAGTCGGTGCTGTTTAAAGACGGCTGAGTTTAGTCCACCGGCGCTTCAAATCAGAAAGCAGCGAGGGCCCCCCCGAGGACTCCGTGAACTTTTTCACTAGCTTTTGGACTTTGAGGAAAAAGTTTGGATTTCCTGGCTTGCGCTCAGCACCGTGTATCCCCGTGTATCCCCGTGTACTCGGCTTCTCAGAGAAGCTGATTGCGTGTATCAGCGTGTACCCCTAAATGTCAGTGTCTGCCAGAAATTTAAAGTTCCCGTCTGCCGCGCTGAGGTCAGGCTAGGTAGTGCGCCCCACCCAGTAGGATCCTCAAAACCCATGGGGAAATCCAGTGCCGCCAGTTCTTCATCGCTAGCTAGTGGTTCTGATGAGCCACGACAGTTTGAAGACCAACATGGTGTTTATGTGGAGACATCCCCGCGATCCTACACGTTTCTGTCAAAGACTGGTGAAGCAAAAGGAGCGGAGGCCAGGACATGCCCTGTGTTAATGTTGTAATGTTTGCAGGTTGTATCTATGCTCCGTGGGTATTTTAACTCAAGGCCACCCCCTAACCCCTATACCCTTTGAAGAACCTGCGTGCGAATCGTTTGAGGCCAGCGCCGCCGCTGCAAAAGGAGCCAAAGGGAAGGAGATTAGGGTTAGAAGCCCAGGCAAAGGCAAAGGGCCGAGCCAGGGGCTGAAGGGTGGCAAACCTTCGGAGAAGGGAAAGGGTAAGGAGGAAGGAGATGGAGCCGAGGCAGACCTGCCAACCTCAGAAAAAGGAAAAGGCAAGGAGATGCCTAAAGGCAAGGGCAACCGCAAGGCCACAGGAAAAGGAAAGGAAGACGGGAAGGCCAAAGGCGCTGACAATTCCACGACGGCCAAAGGTAAGGGGAAGGAGAAAGGAAAAGGGAAGTCTGAGCCGGGTCTGTTGAACAAAGGAAAGGGGAAAGGAAAAAAGGTTCCTGCAGAGAACGGCATGGTCAGCAAAGGCAAGGTGGGCAAAGGCAAGGATGTAACATCGATCAATGACGAGGAGGCCGCATCGCCAGGAACTGATCAGCAAAAGGGCAAGGTCAGCAAAGGCAAGGTGGGCAAAGGCAAGGATGTAACATCGATCAAGGACGAGGAGCCTGCATCGCCAGGAACAGATCAGCAAAAGGGCAAGGTCAGCAAAGGCAAGGTGGGTAAAGGCAAGGATGTAAGATCGATCAAGGATGAGGAGCCCGCATTGGCAGGAACAGATCAGCAAAAGGGCAAGGTCGGCAAAGGCAAGGTGGGTAAAGGTAGAGACGCAGGAAAGTTTCCCGGTTCGAAAGGAAAGTCAGTGCCTGAAAAAGGCCAAGGAAAGGCCAGTGTTGCTAGCCAGAACGGCGCTTCCAGCGCAGGCAAGGGAATGAAGGGAAAGGGGAAGGCAACAATCCGCGCAGAGCCCGAGGAGCCAGACGAAGAGTGTGACGAAGACATTGAATCCGAGGACGAGGACAATCCCCGTATATAAACCATAAGCTCCCTATAAACCCCCCTATAAAAACCCCATTTATAGGTTCCCTACAATGTAGAAGCTCCCTATAAGCTCCTTATGCCCTATAACCTCCCTATATAACCCCCTATAAGCGCCCGCCTGTAAGCCTTGTATATAACCTCCTTAAAGCCCACCCCCAAGTCCCAAAGAAGCCGTCCATAAGCCATCCAAAAGAGGATCGTCTAAAAGAGGGTGAGGACAATGAGGCTGAGGATGAGCCTATGAGGTTCGAAGACAAGGAAGGCGCAAGTGAGGAGGAGTCAATTGAAAACGAAGAAGAGGATGATTGCCCAATGGGGGAGGAGGAATCCAATCCCACCCTCACTCCCGAAGTGCGGAAGCGCAAAGATCCGTCCTTTACCCCGAGCGGAAAGAAGCCCTGCAGAAAGCTTTCCTTCAACTCTGATCTTTCAGGCATGGGTTTATGTGCGAGCATGTGGTTTTTGAACACGCAGTATAGCCTCATAACAATACGCTTGTAATCCAAACAGGTGGCTCGAATTCCACGTAATTTGGCTGATGTGGACAAATTGTTTGGCATGGATCGAGTTTCTATAATTGAGGTGATGGGTCGATCTTGCTATTAAGTGGAAAACACATCTAAGGCCGAGAGGACTTTTGCGTAAGGAAACCAACGTGAGTGATGTCAGCGATGGAACTGGGCAGATCGATCTGCCAGCTCTTTTTGCCCCAACCTCAACGAGGATGGGGGGGATAGTTTGGGGATGGGGGGGAATTTGCTGCGTGGAATCTTTTATTTTTTAGTCGATCGTCACATGTCCAGGAGATCCGAGCGCTGACTGAAAGTGAACAGGAGCAGGTCAAGGCTCTGCGTAAAATGTGTGATGTTTAATGATGAATTGCAACCATCCGAAACCAATTCTCCCCTAGACCTTAAACTTTCAACCCTAAATCCTAATATATGGCCCTATATATGCTGTGAATCCTTGACTTAATTGAACCCCTTATAACCTATAGATATCTGCTGGCAGGCGTTGGTCAAACCGAGCCAGATTCCTTTGGATCAGCGGAAACGATTAAACGAGCGGATCCGGCGGCGCATGAAGAATGGGCGAGGATTGGCGCTGTCTGTCATGAGCATTAATTATATAAGTTAATTTAAAGTGCTCCTGTGTACCAGGCTTGAAAGCGGGCCTGGTGCAACAGTGGCAAAACGCCAATCATGATAAAGAAAAGCTCCTTGCCTTAAATGATACCAATTCCTTAATTCCTTAAATCTGATCCCCCACTGACCTTAAATTTCTAACCCCAAACCCATCTAAGGTTCCAGTACCTGAAAGCATTTCTCCTGGACCGGGACATGTCCAGCGTGGAGGTTTCCCCGTTCTATGAGGAGCTGCCTGGCCCGAATAAGCCCGAATAAAAGGATCTGACTGTGCACATGTTTCCATTCTACTGCGGTTCAATTAATTAATTTATGCTCTTTCAGCTGAGACTGGCGGAGTCCAAGAACAAGGAGAAGTTTACTGAACTGCCATTGTACATGCTGAAAGAGCAGTACAACAAGACCAAGGAAGGAAAGAAGTTCGTGACCGAAAGCATATTAGGTAGTGCCTTATCTGTATCTACTTGTAAAGCTTATATAATAATGGTTCATGATGGACGATTCAATTTTATTTTGTTTCATGATTCTTATTGTCTGTGGCGCTAAGAACAAAGTGGCCGTGCCCACCCACAAGCCCCGGACAATGCAGAGATGCGACTTTTCAAAGTCTATGTCAGTACGGACCACACGAGCTCCTCATCTATACATAGTTAAAGCTATATAGCTATATAAGTGGGGCCTTGGTGAACGCTCAGGTGCGAACATCTCGCGGATGGGATCCAGAGTGCAAGCCACGGCTTCCGCTCGAAGCAAATCAGCCAAGGCAGCTGTAGTTGAAGCTTTGGAAGGAAAAGTGGCTACTGCCTTCTCCAAAAGTGCGAAGCTGGGTTCGCCAGAGAAAGGGCGGGGCAAAGGCAAGAATCCGAAAAAGGACCCTGCAGCATGTCCGTGATATACTTTAAACTTTATAGAGCTCATCAGCTAGACCCGGCAGGAGATGACGATGGAGCAAAAGGCCAAGAAGGACTTTGAGAAGGACTTGGCCGCGCATCTTGTTGAAGATACTATATGTGGAGGCAGCATGCGTTGAGATCCATGGATTTCTCAAGCCGCATGACTAAGGGTGCGGAATCTTGGTGACAAGGCATGCTCAACGGCGTGTTCACTGAACTCGATGAAGCACCAGGAGGTTGGGGTCTAGATCTATATAGGTGATTACATTTTCAGAGTTTATCCTGGTGTGTGGCCAGGCCACGGTGCAGGCGCTGGAGAAGATTCAGAAAAAGTGCCAGGCTGTGCACACGATGCCTCTGAGCAGCGCTAGTTGAATTTTAATTGTACATGAACTGGCTATAATAAGTTCATTCATTCGATTCTAATGATCAAGTTCAGTCCAACTATTAAGGATCCAGAAGATGGTATTTCAGGGAGCGCCCCCGGATGATTGCATAGCAGAGCTGGAGAAGCACCGCCATACCTGGGAGGCCTGTTTATTGGATGCGTAATATATTTCTAAGAAGAATTTAGGTCAAACATTTTCCATGGGCCTGCTGCTGCAGGAGTTTACGGAGAAGGTTCAGGAAGCTGAAACCATCTACCAGTCCCACGTGCGGCGATGCTCCGATGAATAGTTGCAGGTGCTTGTGTGTGTACTATATACGCTGTACTCTTATACGCGCTACGCGTGCATCTCAGGACTTGCAGCTGCCAAAAAGAAAGCGGAGAAGGAGGAGCAGAAAAGATTGCAGGAAGAGAAAAAAAAAGGAGAATAATGAGTGTGATGATGATGATGACGCGGAGGGGGAGGAAGAAGGCGGCGCGGAGGATGATGAAGAAGTTCAGCCCGATGATCAACACGAAGGCGAGGATGAGATGATCGAAGAGCCTCCCAAGCGGCGCAAGCGCGCCTGATCTTGATGTTTCAATTTTGCGGGTAGCGCAGCTTCGCTGGCGTGGGGTGTGATTTTTCAGTCTCTATATAACTAACGCATGTGCAACTTAAGTGTCCTGGGGTTGATCACACGATGCCTACGCATAGGGCGATGGCTGGCAATTGGCTGACATTAATTCTTTAATGATAGCGATGCTCTTGCATCCATGGGATTTCGAGATATCGAGACGGTATCTTAATGTTCATGTGTCGCGGAAACTGCAGCGCGCTTACTCCGCCGAGTGTCCAAAACGTATATCACTAGCAGTCAGTTGGCAGTCTCGTTTTAATGCTTGTGTCCATCATGATAGAGCTGCGTGTGTGTCCTTCTTCGAAGCTTGGCTCATGGCTACATGTATAATACAGGCTGCCCCAACAAAGTTCCAGTGCGTGTGATGTTCCCTTTAAAAATAGTATATGGACAGTCAAACATGAGAAGTTCGCCCATCCCCCAATCCCCAAACACTTCTCGACTCTAAGCGAATAGGTTCTTTGATATATAAGTGTCGACTGGTTCCATATGACGCCGATGTTTCCAACTCTTCATCTTTAAATTTCTGCGTTCCTTGTGGATGGCATGCTGCGTGCTTCTGAATGGATGATTTTAAGACTGGATCATCTAGTGGTCGATGGGTCACCGACTTCGTACGGGAGACTATCAATGATGCGCTAGAGCTTCTTGCTAATGGCCAGGCTGGGTGAGTTCATGCGCACGCATGTCTCTAACTGCAATTTCTTAGACAAGCCTATAGGTTTATCTAATGAATTGCGGTTGGAAACATGCGTGCGCATTGGCATGCAGGTGCCACTCAAACAGCTGGCGAAAGTTCTTGGCCGTGTACGAGATTTGCCGCACTCGCTGGTTCCGTTTCCTGTTGAAAAATTGTATATAAGTGCCAATTCCACAAACCCCTGAACCCTAAAATTGGACAGCCAGGTGTAGGGATTTCGAAGCCGCAACCAAGGCAGGACCTATTGGACCTCGCCTTCTCCTTTGAATCTTCCGATAAATCCTCCTATGGTGGTATGCGGACTCTGCAGAAATGGTTCTATCGTCAGCCATGGGGAAACTTAGCCGAAAATTATCGCCCCTGAAGTAAGCAGCCTCATGATTATAATAATGACATGCTGAGGCAAAGCTCTCCCAAAACCATTCACGATTCTTTGCTGCATCGATGTTATACCTGCTTGTCCATTCGCGAGCCTTTAAAAGTGACCTGAGGGTGCAGTTGATCTCAGATTCTGGGCGTGTGAGTTTTGTGCAAGGGTTCCAAACTTTTGAGAAGAATTTACCTAAGGCTTGCGAAGATGCTCAAGGTGCCGTGGAGAAGAAGGTCAATCAGGATATCCTTCTTCCACATGAAATTGTTGGTTCACTTTTTCGTGCTGGCCGAATGGCGATGCTGATTGGATCTGATGGTGTGTCTGGGCCTGAAATCAAAGGAGGCGTATAGAACATCAATTGCAATCATGCAATGGGACATTTGATATGTAAGCAAGGCTCTCCTCGAGTTTTGGGAAACCCAGAAGGAGACAGAATGGTTTCGGCAACACCCACTGTTGCACGTGCCTGGAAAGCATCAGCAGATTTAATCTGGAGACTTTAGTTGGAGTTTGGTTTAGATCTATCCATTTGCAATTAATTTCAGGACGAAAGGGATCTTTGCTGGGCTGTGCCACTCCGCCTCTACGGAGATGGGGCAGAAGCAACAAGTGCCGCAGTCCGAAGAACCAACAGGTATTGGGAGATTGCATGTACTATCAGCTATTGTGTGGCCATCTAAGAAAGACAAAAGTTCGAGATCTTCCTGCTCCAGACAGCCTTGGAGACAGGCTTTTCTTCTACGTGGGGCACGAGATTTCTGAATCTAGGCTGAATGATCGAAGAAGTGACTGCTACGAATTTTTTTATCTTTGCAATATCCAAATTCCGAAACACATGTGGGTTTCAAGGATCAGCTGCATGAATATGAGCTACCATTCGTCCAACAGCAGGGACACGGTTATGAGGATTATCGAGTGGTCCTTTGAAGCCGTGGGCGCCTGTGCTTGTACCCTGATGCTCATGATGCTTGGTGGATGTTCGCGTTAAACAACTTTTATGGAGTTGTAACCTAGGTACGGGACGCTACCCCAGGAAAGACCCCTTCGGTCAAGATTTCAGCGCGGATTATATGCCAGAACGTTGGAAGCTGTCTGGGCAATTCATTGCGGGAGGATATTTCGCGGTACTGGACGGCATACAGTCCGATCAGGAATTTCTGAAAAGAATATTCAACCTGAAGAGACCTTGGGCTATAGATGGTGCATCATTTCCTTAATTTGATTTGTAGAGTTGTTGTAAGTTCCCTAAATAAAATCATAAATCCTAGAAGCCCCATCCACATGTACCCCAGTTTAAGGAGACTATTCTCGAAAGGCTGTGTGTCACCTGTGCGAGGCTGGGGTATAGTTATAGCAATTAGCCCATATGTCCCACCAACGCCAAATTACCCCTGCGCAGGCACTTCACTGGATTGAGGACGGCGATGACGCGAATATGCTTTATTCCAACTTTGGACGAGGAGCTGCCCATAGGGCAACGTTCCCTGGATGACATAATGAAAACTTTTTGTACATAAGTAGACTATAATCTGAAGCCGAACATCTCACTTTCCAAAAATGTCATGTTGGGCGCGAAACATTCCGATTCTGGTTCTTTCAATATACTGAGACTGATTGAATGCAATGATTTCGAACGTATTCATGGCAGCACTCCATTCTCCAGAATTATTGGATTCAGTCCGTGGAGATACTCGGCTCTCTGTCTCACAGGTTTTGCGCGCAGTTTCCTGTGTAATTATATCATGTAATAAGCTAAAGCCATAGAGTGTTTGGAAACATATAGCTGATATTTTATATAATACCTGCTATATTCGACTCTATAGAATTACTATCCAGTTTCTTATAATAACTATTCCCCATATAGTTGTTCCTAGTTTATTTCGCGTATAATATTGTCCTAAACATTGTTTTCGGTTTTGATTTCTTTCTTGTAAGGAATCTACCCAGACATAATGCACATTTCGCATTTGGCTATCATCCCGGATGTCGTGACCAGCTTCTTGTTGGAGAATTCCGATGGGCCCAATCGAGAAGGGAAGCTTGAAGCTTTTTTTCTGAACTACAAAGAGTGGTGCGACAGCCAAGGCAGCTGCAGCAGCTTTAATTGATTCTCGTTTTAGCCCAAATTAATAGTTCTAAGTTATAGACCTGCTGTGGAATAAGTTTGCAACAAATTTGTCTAATATAACTGCTGGAACAGGAGTGCAGGACCGATGTGAGCGTCGGTTATTTACAAGCGCGGCATTGCGACCAACTTCTTTTGCATACGTTACTATCTCGCAAAAACTGATGTCGGCGACGGCGGCTAGGTATGCAATCGTATGGTTGGCCAATCTTGCGAAATCTATGCTTGCGGATCCCAATTTTGGGGTCACGGAGGAGTTTCTGAACCTTGATGTCCTTAAGAACAAGTTTTCAGTCCAGGCTAATTATAAGCTGTATATGTGAATCCTGTATGCCCTAAACTTCCCCATCATCTGAGGTGGCAATGTGGAGTTATTCTGAGCCTGGCAAGAATGGAGGAAATCATGGTCGGAGCTGGGCCTCTCGATCGGTGCTTATGGGGGTTGCTCTTAGTTTCAAGTGTTTGGAATTTTTTTATACAAAACTTAAGGCTTTTGGTGTTAATTGTGATTTCTATGCGATTCGAGGAGGGTCTTTACTGATGATCAAAGCCTCCAATTCGAGAGTGCATATCTTGCATACCGGAGTTCCTATGACAAGCTCAGCCGGTTCGCGATTTCTCGCCAGCTGTGCAGATGGGCGCAACGCCCCAAACAACACCAGTTAGAGCACATGTGCCTGGATTGGAGCGGGTACAATCCTCGTTTCTACCATAATTTCCTAAGTGAGGATGCGATAAGGCGCGTGAAATCATTAGCGACGAAGTCGCATGTAGCCCATATGTCGCGTCATGTTCTCCTTAAGTACTCGATCCAACAGTGCATGCTTTGGCGCTGAAATGAGAGGGAGCCGTGATTCAATGGTAGTCCCTTGCAAGGGTATAGCTACATTTGCAGGTATATTAGCATAAGCCTATTATCATATCATATATACAATCGCTGGACCCTTGCTTGGATTACTGTTTTTGCTTTGACGTGAAGCTCTGTGGCATGTGTTCTCAAACCATACCCGGGAAGCCACAAACCTAAATAAACCCAAACCCGAGACCCTGAACCCCGTAGGAGCCTCGAGCAATCCTTATATATAACCCTCGAAACCGAAAACCCAATCCCAAAACCCTAGTCTACATTCCTGCTAACATGTATATTCCCCGAGCCGCATTTCTAAACCCAAAGCCCGAATATAGATACATACAGACTAGAGCATTGGAACCATTCATAAGGGTTCCAATGAAAAAAGCAAATAAGGGTTATAAGGGCACATGATATGATATCTTTTATTTGTATACATACACCTTTTTTCTGCTTGCCGTGCTACTTCTTGCCTCATGATGATGAGCGAATATGATGCCCCCATGCATATGTGTATTGGAGTTGTTCCATATCAAAAAGTGCTATGTTGTTTGTTCACATGTGAAAGGCCAGACTGAGGCTCATGTGTCTTGGAGTTGCGTCATATATCGCAGAATGAATTATAGTGGCCGCTATCGCGGCTGTGCTGCCTCTTTTCCTGAGTGGGTCAGCATGTTGCTCCGGTGCCAGTATATAGGAGTAGTCTCTAAGCTAATTTAAAATGATGTGTAATGGCAGTGTTTCTTGCCATCAGTGTCAGTGTACATAGTTCTCACATATATGAGAGCGATTCGTAATTAATGGCAACTGTTGTGGCCTTGCTATCTCTTTTCCGCGGGGGGTCAGTCTCATGATGGTGGTCTCATATTTTGAAATGATGTGTCGCGACAAGGGTATAGTGGTGTTTTTGTAAGTTTGTGTGAAGTGCAAGCATCAGTTCTCTGCATGCCATGCACAGGGATCGTTTTCCATGTTTAATTTAAACGCGTTGAGAAGCCTATTAATTAATCGGCTTTTCCAAGTGACACATGCATAATCAGCCCCACAGAGGAGTCAATTAACACCTCCTGGTATGTATGGCCACTAACATCTATATTTTGATATATAGGACCCTTTTAGCCAGGCTGAACTATTCTTCCATTGCGATCTCAGGGGACTATTGTTGGGTAGGGGCAGTCTCCAACCCTACGCAGAAGCTCACAGATAACCAGAACATTGTTGTGGGGCATTTCGACAGTACTGGTATGAGGCTTTAGCGGAACATGTTGGAAATCACTCAGACCCCCGGACCGTAAAACCAAAACCCTAAATTCAGGTTTGAAGGTTTAAATCCTAAGCCCGTTAATCTTAAGGGAATAATGTTGGTAATCATTCAGTCCACTACATCGTTTCTTGACTGCGCTATTTCTCTGAATTTAAACCCTAAACCCTAAACCCTAAACCTTAAACCGCAAGCCTGATGCGTCCACCGGCACCAGCGCGGCTACAGGAGATAGCGGCAACCCCAAACGTCCGCCCAACCTATCAAAAGGCTCTAGGATTTAGGGTTTAGGGGCTTATATAGGGGACTACTAAAGGAGATATTAACGGGGGAAACTAGGAGTTTAGATTATAGGTTATATAAGTGCAGTGTAAAAAGATATGTATACATGTGTACACGTGTGCTGGACCCTAGGACAAACCTTTTGGTATCAACGTGTAATGCAGATATTCCAAGATTCCAAGTACAGTCCAAAATGCTGCAACCGAACCAACCACTGTTCCGGAATTTTGGAACTCCATTTTTCTAAAAAAAATCGAACTTTTAGACCTAAACCCTGAACCCTTAACCGCGAATTCCCAATCTTTGAATTTTGGAACTGAGAACTGTGGAACCACGGATGATCCAGTTCTGGATGTTTTTGGGTTTAGTTTTTTTTTTTGTGGGACCTTTTCTCCTCAGGATAATCCCCCTCGGAAATATTACTAGAACACGGCCCAGTACCGTAAAGGTCTAGGGTGGAATTTGGATTTTGAAATTTACGTTTGCGCTGTGATTTTGTAAATGTATGATGGTGTCATTTCAAACCAAACGGTTGGACACCAATCGAACAACAATTGAACCCTTTCAGGTTCAAACTTTCTGCTTGATGAATGTTAGTAGTATCACCTTGGACTGAATGGGCTATGTTAAGGAGCCGAATGAATCAAATTACGGGATCTGGTCGAATCAGGATTCAAATTACAGGATCTAGCCCTATCATTCATTTGAGTTTCAGTCTTGTACGATTCTTAGTAGTCAAGTTGGAGGGCCTGTAGATGCAGTTAGTTAACAATTTGTACTAGGAGCCGATTCTTGAACCGAATTAATCTCACCTGGAACTCAAGGGTAGGTAAAATAATGGCCCAAAATCTCTAAATATGGCTGACAAGGCCATTGTTCTACATACTTTTGGGTTCGTGGCAGTCATCAAAGCTGTTCGAGTACAGAATCAAGTGAAGGAGACGGCTACGACCGCGCAAATGGGCAAATTTGATGAAGCAAAGGTTTAGGGCCTAAGGTTTATGGTAGCATTGATTTAACTCGTTTGGTTGGAGACAATCATAACCCTAAACACTAAACGTTAAGGGTCCAAGGACCCAAATAATAGGGCTTTAGGGCCCAAGTACTATAATATTAGTGGTACTTGGGCCCTAAAATCTTATTATTTGGGTCCTTGGACCCTTAGGGTAAACTCTAAACCTTGACCGTTCTGATCAATCCCGTCAAGGGCCTGGACCTGAATTCTATTGTGCGATTTCTTGAAACAGTTCGATTGAGTTTAGGGTTTAGGGTTTAGAGTTTAGGGTTTGAGGTTTTGGGGTTAGGGTTGATTACTTCGAGTAATCCAATTCTTGGGTCTACTCATCTCGTCTTGGAATCTTACCCGCCTCGCTTCTTCGAAGCTAATCTAGGGGTCCAAGCGCCCAATAATATTAGCTACTTGGGGTTTTGTACGGTAGTAGTAACTGTATGATTATTGGGCAGCTGGACCCTTAGAGCTATGTATGCCTCCTGAAGCCATATGCCCGAAGCGCAAAGGTGTTCCAATGCCAAAGCTCGACCTATAATAGCCTCCGGCCACCAAACCCCTGTAAGCCCAAGCCCTAAATCCTAAACCCCAAGCCCTAAACCCCGAAAAACCTTCAAAACCTAAACCACAAATCCCAAGCCCACTCTAAACCCTAAACCCCAAAACCCTAAATCCCTAAACCCCTACACCCCTCCACCCCTACCACCTCACCCTTCCTCACGCCTGCTTGTGGCATCCTGAAGGAGTTGCGGATCTCGGTACAGCTCTGCAGAAGCGAACTCCAGAGCCCAACCTCGGTCGTATTAGGGTCTTAGGAGTTTATGGACTTTAGGGGTTTATGGGGTTTGGGGGTTTATAGAGGTTTACGGGTTTATGGGGTTTTGGGGTCTATGGGGGTTTAGGGGTTCAGGGGTTTATGGGGTTTAAGGGGTTTAGGGGTTCATGGGGTGTAGGGGTTTATGGGGTTTAAGGGGTTTAGGGGTTTATGGGGTTTAGGGGTTTGTGGGGATTAGGTGGTTTACGGGGTTTATGGGTTTAGGGGTTTGGGTGGTTTAGGGGTTAGGGGTTAGGGGTTTAAGGGGTTTAGGTGTTTTGGGGGTTTAGGGGTTTATGGTTTGGGGGGTTATGGGGTTTAGGGGTTTTCGGGGTTTAGGGGTTTGTGGGGATTAGGTGGTTTAGGGGGTTTAGGGGTTTAGGGGCTTGGGTGGTTTAGGGGTTAGGGGTTAGGGGTTTAAGGGGTTCAGGGTTTTAGGGGTTTAAGGGGTTAAGGGGTCTAGGGGTTTAGGTGGTTTAGGGGGTTTAGGGGTTTATGGGGTTTAGGGATTTATGGTGCAGAGGTTTAGATGTTTAGGGGTTTGGGTGGTTTAGGGGTTAGGGGCTTGGGGTTTAAGGGGTTTAGGTGGTTTGGGGTTGAGGGGTTTATGGTTTGAGGGTTTATTGGGGTTTAGGGGTTTAGGGGTTTAGGTGGTTGAGGTGGTTTAGGGTTTAGGGGTTTGGGGTTTAAGGGGTTTAGGTGGTTTGGGGTTTAGGGCTTTATGGTTTGAGGGTTTATTGCGGTTTAGGGGTTTAGGGGTTTAGGTGGTTTAGGGGTTTAGGGGTAAAGTTTTTTTTTCAGGTTTAGGGGTTTATGGTTTAGAGGTTTAGGGCTTTAGAGGTTTAGGGGGTTTAGGGGTTTAGGGGGTCAGGGGTTTAGGTGGTTTAGGGGTTTAAGGGTTTATGGGGTTTAGGGGTTTAGGGGGTTTAGGGGGTTTAGGGGGTTTAGGGGGTTTAGGTGGTTTACGGGGTTCTTTGTCGCGAACTCCAAAGCCCAGCCTCATCTGAGCTATAGTCTTACCTTTTTTACACCGGGTTATATAGGGGATTATACAGGGGACTATTATAGGGGAGATTAAGGGGGATACTATGAATCTGAGGTAATGTTAGTTAAAGGGCTTAGGGCTTAGGGTTCTGGGACACCCATGCAACTATCAGGGGCCGTTTAGGTTTTAGGGGCCGCAAGATATAATGCAGCCTAACAACAACCGTAATTGGGACAGACTTTTTGGGAGGTTACCTGCTGCTTTCGGTTAGCGGAGCGGGAGACCCTCAACCCTGAACCGCTATAAAGACTACCTGAACCCCAAGAGTAGGTAAAATAATAGCCCAAAACACCCAAATATAGGAAAACAGAGGAGGAAAAGAGAGGAGGAATGTGTAGGGGGGAAGCGCTTGTCCAGTGAGGACTATCGGCGATCGGCGGCACTGCTTTCCAAGGACTGCGTGGAGACTATTCATGTCTGCAACTTCCTGCTTTGCATGTTGGTTTTTCTTCTCGGGAAAAGCTGAAGCAAACAGTAGACATTCAGGGCTACCTTCTTTAATATTAGATAGAGGAAAGGACTTCAAACTTTTGTGTACGTGGCGCACTCATTTGCTGCGGAAGTGGATCCTAAGACCGAAAACCTAAATCTTAACTGAAACGCTGAACCCTTCGCTGTGTAAGAGGTCTCAGGGGCAAAAGCAAAGACTAGATAGGAACTCGTTTTTTTTTTCTGACGTTGCTGCCCCAAAGTGCTTAAAACCATAGACCTCAAAATTAGGTCCCTATGGCCATCACAAGGTTATAACGTGGTGGCTGCCAGAACCCTCTTCTAGAAGCAGATCTCAGCTTTCGCGTATCACTATGCTGGCTTTGAAGCCACCTCCTCCCTTCGCCATACACACCATCCGGCGTAGCTGGATCAGGCCTCATTTCCAGAAAGTCCAGGTTGGCTGAATCAAAATGGTAAGGTCTCACTTTTTTGGCTGAATCTCGTCGTGAGCCCTGGATTAAATTTGTAGTATGTCCCCTAAATTGTTACCCCCCAAAACCCTATATAGTCGCCCCCAACCTAAATTTAGTGCGTAGCTCATGTGGCCATTACCGGGCGATTCCTCTAATCGATCAGGCAAGGCTTGAATTGCGCAGGAAACCCCCACGCAGGTGCATCAGGCAGTGCAGCCATAGCTCTGGCAAGAAGCCACAACAAACGCCCCTAAGCCCCTAAACTCTAAACCTGGAATTTCGCAAGCAAGGCCCACATAATCTCTTTGAATCCCTACTAAAACCTCAAACCTAAAGTGCTACAAAGGGGTTTTGGGCTTTGGGATATAGAGACAGGGTTTTGGAGTTTAGTGCTAAATGGGCTTACAATTTAGCGAATTGGGATTTAGAGTTTAGTGTTTTAGATTCATGGGTTGAGAGAGTAGGATTTAAGGATTAAGCGTTTAGGGCTTTAGGATGTAGAGTTTAGGATTAGGGGATTTAGGAGTTTAGGATTAGGGGATTTAGGAGTTTAGGATTAGGGGATTTAAGGTTTAAGGTTCAGGGATTAGGTTTAGGGTTTGTTGTCCCTTTTTGAGGGTCTGTAGGAGGGACCCTCATTTGGGGAAACGCCCCGCTTCCTAAAATCTTCGCCCTACATACGCCGCATGAACCTTGAAGCCCGTAAACTCTAAACCCTCAATTAACCCTAAACCCTACATAAACCCCATGAACCTTAAAGCTGCAACCTCAACACAAAGAAGGTACAAATGGTCAAACCTTCAAACCCCATGCCACGACCACAAAATCCTGAACAGAATGTGACTTAAGATGGTTTAGGGTTTAGGGTTGAAGCAGGCCTGTTGAACCTAAATCACCAAAAAAGAGCATACAGCACCAGAAGCCCTGGACTTTGAATCCCAAACCCTCAACCCTCTCCTGAGTAGAGTTTTGTTCTGTGGCTGAAAGAAGCAAGGTTACTTCGGCGTCAATGCCATACACAAGAGGGGGGAAAACTCTTACTCTGTCTTGGGTGGCTATAGTATCCCAAAAAAAGGATTTAGTGGATTTTAGAATTTCGGGATACTACTTAGTTACCTACCTGAGCTACAGTCTAAACTTCTAGTATCCCGCTTAAGAACCTCTTTAGTTTTCCCCATCTTATCCCCTATATAACCCTCTCTAAGGAGTTTAATACTCCATGGTTTGCCTGAAAAGCAAGGGGCCATTGGATTTCTCCACCGCAGAAGCCATGAGAGTCCGATCAGCACGGAGGCAGCTTGACACGTGGCGCAGCGCGTGCCAGTCTGACAAGGTTAGGGTTCCAGGGTTAAGGGTTTAGGGGTTTAGGGGTTAAGGGTTTAGGGGTTTAGGGGTTTAGGGTTTAGGGCGTATATACTAGGTTCCCGAGTAAGCCGTTAATAATACGGGTATCCTTTTTGCTTCATGTTCAGCTTTAATAGCGAGACACCAAGATAAACAAAAGAGGCTTTAAACCCTTAACCCCTCCCGAACCCTAAATCTGGCCTTGTGGACCTAGGACTCGGGCTTTAAGGTTGAGAGTTAGGGTTTGAAACGTGTAAGGGTCCATTCAGGCCATCCATGGGTAATCATCAGCAGTGATTCAGATCCCCTAAACTATAGGTTACGAAAATGGCTGTCCTAGAGAACCCATGAACGCCACTTCTAACTACCCATGACCTTTTCTAGTTTGGTGTCGGGTTTAGGGTTTAGGGCTTAGTGTTTCGGGCTTAGGCCTTGGGACATTGAGGTTAGTGTTTAGGGATCAGGGTGCCAGCCTTACAGATTCGAGTTTGGTTTGTTTGCGGCTTCAGGTGTAGCCAGAATGGTTTCGTTGAAGAGTTTAGGGTCTCGAAGTTTCCTTGCAGAGGAGGGGGGAGGTGGTTTTGGGATGAAATGATTCTCGCGCCACAGAAACACTGCCTGACACCCGCATGTTGAGGGAATGGGTTTGGTTTTGGGCTTAGGGTTGAGGCTTCAGGGCTTAAGGTCCTGAACTCCAATGGTATTTACGGCTTCCCTAAACCCTAAACCCTAAACCACCCTAAACCCTAAACCCTCACAGTACCCTCACTTAGGCTGATAATATCCTAAAGCCAAAGCCCGGATCCCTGAACCTCGAGCCCTTAACCCTGAAACTGTCATCTTTATCGTACTCATTCTGTGGGGTTCGCCGGTGTGGGTGTGGGGTTTAGACCTTAGGATTTGGGGATTCGGGGTTTGAAGCTTTTTTGTAAAGTTTGGGGATTGGGGCTTAGGCTTTGGGGTTTGGGGTTTAGGTTTTAGGGTTTGGGGCTTAGGGTTTGGGGTTAAAGGTTTGGTGTTAAAAGTTTAGTTTTGACCTGACCCATAGCGGTTCCAGGGACGGCGGGTAAGGCCAGAGCTCTGAGAACGAAGTCGTCTTGGGATGGCATACCTAGACCTCTATACCCTAACCCATGTTTGGAGTGCATCATTTTGTATACGGAAGGCACAAGACATAGAGTTAGGTATCCTAAGCCAGGGTAGGGTATACAGGGATATACAGGGAATATTTGGGGGAGTATAGGGTTCCAGGAATTGTCCGCGTTTCCGGACACGTCTTTCATGATCATGTGCCCTCAGGGCTTGATGCGCTCAAACTCCAAGACTTAGGCGAGACGCCCAGCCCATGAAGGGGCTTTATGCACCCTGCAATAGCGCTCCTTGACTCCAATCTTTCGAAAAAAGGGTTGGTACCTTCACCGCAATGACTTCTTTGTTAGGTGTGAGAATGTCTGCGTTGAGAAACGCCATGGCGACATGTGAGCGCCACCAGCGAAGCGCGGCGTTGCGAACCAACAGCCTCAAGCTATGTGGATCGATGCCCCCTGAGAACTTTTTGATGACTGCCAAGAAGTTTGTATCAATGAAGCACGTGACATTTCTGGCAAGCAGCTGCTACCATGCGGATGTTTTTGAACCGCAAAAAGGTTCATGATTGGATTCAAGCCACAGTTAACAAGAATCACCCCAACAGTAATCTGAAACTTGCAAGGACTTACCAAAAGGTTTGTCGGACATGGGGGAAAGGATGATGGGACTGTTCATTGGGCGTCGACTGTCGGCATGCATAGAGCTGTCATCATTTGCGTAGCGGATCAAGGGTCGGGATGTTATGGACTACGCTACTGACTCTCTCTTGCTAGGGCCTATTTAGGGCTGACGAGGCTAGTAACTGGGTAATCTTGGGAGGACTAGTATGACAACAGCAAACAGGCAAGCAAACCCCCAACCCTAAAGCCCAAACCCTATACCCTAAACTCAACCTTCAACCCTAAACACTAAACCCTATACACCCCAAGCAATAAACCCTCAACCCCAAACCCTAAACCCTGAACCCTAAACCCTGAACCTCAAGCCCTAAACCTCAAACCCCAAAACAAAAACCCCAGACCCCAAACCCTAAACCTTAATCCCCAAACCCTAAACCGTTAACCCCAAACCTTCAACCCAAAACCCTTAACCCCAAACCCTTAACCCCAAGCGCCAAACCCAAAACCCTAATCCCTAAACCCTAAACCCCTAAACCCGAACCCCAAAATAGTAGTTTCCATTTTCTTTTCCATTATCCCTCTATAACCCCTATGTTATCCCTATATAACCCTAAGTCTTCTCCATTTTTGTTTCCACTATCCCTA
>CAJNIZ010026058.1:58654-79282 GCA_905231905.1 Symbiodinium pilosum | reverse complement strand
AAGCAGCCCAAATGGGGTTCAGGAAAAGCCCTAAGCCTAAACCCCTAAACCCCTGCACTCTAAACCCTCAACTTACATATGGGGGATTGTCAAAATTATGGTCCCTTTTGGGGTCCCTATTATAATACGGGGCCTAATACGGGGCCTAATTTAGGGGACCCAAAAAGGGACCATAATTTTGACAACCCCCCACATGAAGCACTATTGGTAGAATTGTTTGACCATGAAGTGTTATTGCCTCGGTGCCGCGAAAAGAAGACTTGCTGCCCCCGACTGCCTGCTCCTACCCCCGCAGTCCAAACGAATGTAGAAGCTTGAAAAATCACAAGTATTATCCCCTCATGACCCTGGATATACTGCATATTGTACGTATATATATACATACATGTAACAGAACGCACCCCAAAGCACCATCTTCATCATGTATGCTCCCTACATTGCATCCTAAACCCTACAGCATTTGGGGATCAATTAGCGAGGAGGTCATGCGCTGGCAAAGCCAGCAGCTCGGCCTCTGGAAGATGGATGACCTTGGGTACTGCCCCCCCACCCCAGGAACAGTCTATATTAGGGGTCCTTTTAAGGGCTGTATATAACCATATTATAAATATTATCCAACTGTACCCAAGGATGACCGTTTATCAAAACTGCGGGGTCCTCCGTGTGGAGGGAGGGTTTAGGGCTTAGGGTTCAAGATGTGGGTTTAGGGTTTAGGGTTTAGGGTTTAGATCAAAGTTTAGGGTTCAAGACTCATACCGGAAACCCGCAAACCTCCCTAAGCCCTGAAATAAGGAGGACCCTAATATTGAGGGCGTTGCAGCTTTTCTGTGGGAAAACATTTCCTGCAGCGTTTAGTGAGGCAGCCGGATGCTTCAATAGGTCTCATGGGCCCATTTTGGAGGTTAAACAACATTCACCATCTTATGTACCTTAGTAACTTTTAGTTTTTGGAACTTTTGTGTTCCTATCGGTTCCTGGAGCAATTCCCCACATAAGTGAGCTATAGTTGCGGCTTCACTACCCATCCGTTTACAACAAGGGGTTAGAGCAGTGAAGCCTCTTGTCTTAGCAAAGGATTTCAGCCACAATCTAAACTCCTTAAAGGGGGGGCTTATTTAGGGGATTATATAGGGGAGTGCTATAGGGGTTATTAAGGGGGATACTAGGAGTTTAGACTATGGCTCATTTAGGGTCTAGGGCTTAGGGGGCAAGATGACGCAAGGGACCATGCCCGTCTCATTCTCCTTCAAGGGTTTAGGGTTTCAAGGTCTGTATAGAGGCAGATGTAGAAGCCTGAATCACCAATGTTATGATCCCAGATTCCTGGCATACTTACTGTGAAGGCTGCCTCAAATCGATCTCAACATGATACTGACCCTAAACCCTAAACCAGTTATTTGGCCCCCACAGTATGGTCCTTGAAGTCCCCCATACTAGATCTCGAAGGTGCCGGAGGAAGTTTCTTTGGGATCTCAACGTGAGCTATAGTCTAAAGGCCTTAAAGGGTGGTTATCTAGAATATTATAGTCTTTCTTATGTAGATAGAATATGGGGTATATGGGGACCTTATTCTAATATACCCCAAGCCATGTTCTATCTACTTAAGGGGACGATAACCCTAAGTCTTAAGTCCTGAATAGTAGTTTCCCCTTTCTTTTCCATTATCCCTATACAACCTCAATAGAACCCTAATGTTCTATCTATTTAAGGGGGAGTATATATAGGGGTTAGGCTGAAGCTGGCAGAAAGTTTGAGCGGCTCTTCAACCTTAAGTAGATAGAATATGGCCTAGGGTATATTATGATAAGGTCCCTATATACCACATAGTCTATCTACTCAAGGTGTGCATGGGCTCAGTTCAGTTGAGGAACTTGGGTTGAGGGGTTCTACAGGGTCAGGTTCATGGGTTTTAGGGTGTAGGGTGGCTGTACGAAGGGTTATGAGTCCTATATGCAGGGTTTGGCTCATAGCTATCCGACTTGCAAGCCTTGTCAGGGCGCCCTGTGGCCCCAAACATATAGTATACAGCCACCTGGACCCTTTGGGTATAATCATTACCTTAAACCCTAAAGTGCTAGTATAATCCGTAATACAAGGCCGAAATTGGATCCCGGTGTCCGTTTTTACGTGCAACGAATCGGGGGAGCGTCGGGGGCCAGTAGCTTGTTACCCAGTGGAACTAAGGTTGTAGATCCTCCGGAGCTATTTCGCGTTTTGGGGGTTTTAGGGTTGAGGTTGGTAGCGGGTTATCGTCTGGTCGTTTCTATTAGCGTACTGTGTCGAGTTGAGGTGCTCTGTGACTTAAACTTAGGGGCTGGGAAGATTTATATCCAATCTGAATTTGAATCGAAATGGGTCCGAACGTACTGGCTGCTGCATGGCAGCAGCTGCGAATATCGTTAGCAGGATGGGAGTCTCCGCAAGTTCAGGTTCACGTTCAATTTTTGAGGGTTCAGAGAAGCCTTTTTTTCTGCACTCCTACCTTCATGCTTCCTCCCTACGAGTAAACGTGCGACCAGCAGGCACTTGAATTTGCTCCTGTGGGCTTCACTTGAAAGAACGTGTCAACCACAAGTCCTCGACCAAACAGCTGGCGCCAGCAATGTTGAAGCAGCAGGGATGGGCTGAGCAGAGCTTCCACTTCTTGTGTCCCACCTACGCCTTCAGGCTGGGCAAGATCTTTTAAGCTTTGTGATAACAAAGCCTGATACACTAAAATTCTGAAAACATATCCGAGACGGAGCTCTGGGCAAGAGCACACCATGTCTTTGGCCTTCTTTTCAAGGCTTTTCTTGCGAGGAACCTAGTATCCGGGGTACACCAGCGCACCTTGGCAACACTGCTTGCCTGTACTGTGTTTGCAGAAGGGAACTCAAGAAAGTTTGGTTGCACTGGCACCGAAGAGGCAGAAGCGCAAAACAACACGACTAAAAATGATACTCATCCTCAACTTGACAACATAATTAGTCTCCAAGATCTGAATATCTGAATATTCGCAACATCCCGTATCTGATTAGGATCTGAGGCGTGATCGGAGACTTCCGGACAGTGCTACAGGGGCGGCTCCATCCGAAACGGCTCGAGCCTGTGACCCTTGGCAGTGTACAGCATGTGGCACAATTTTCAAAAAGATACAAGGTCTGCTCCCTAAACCCTAAAACCCTATACATATATATGGACCATATATGTGTATATATACATACATATATATATACATACATACATAGATACATAATACATACGGTAACCATGTTGGGGTTCCGTCTAAAGACTCCTAGCGGGACCACAGCCTCATCATCCATATGTAGCAGCTTGTACCTCATTTTGGATCCCTATGATATGTGTCAAGATTTTAGTCCCTTAGTACAAGGAGTCGAAAGTCCCGTAGTACAAGGGACTCCTGATTTTGGTAAACAGCCCATGCAGGGTTACCTTCAACTAATGAAAGGCCCTCAACCCTAAACCAAGAAATCAAGTCCGAATGGCAAGACATACTCTGAGGAATTGCTGTATTCACGCTTGCTGAAGAATTGAACTGGTGGAAGGGATCAAGACATTGACCTGGTGGGCATCAAATGTAGCAGCTTCTCCGAGGCATCCTTAAGTACTCCCCTAGAAAGGGCCCCCATAATTTGAAGTCTGTGGGTGCCTGGGGCATTCTATTCCAGAAGCCCCCATGCTCCTCTGTAAAGGGTTGCTATGATTTGACCTTTTGGGGTGCTTGTCGGCGCGCTACTTAGAGAGGCCCTTATGTAACGCTCTGTGGTGCAAGGCTTCTTGTGCTGCAACATGGTGGTTCCATAGGGGGCCATGGGCCGCATCCATAAGCCCCTTAGGCTCTGTACTAGAAGTTTGATTGGGGGCTCAATAATACACACCCCAAACATAGGCTTGTTCTGGTCCATGCATTGTTGCATCATGGCCTGCCGGCTGCAGGGTGGCACTAGCGACGCCCCTGTTCCGACATGAAAGAAGTCTGTACCATGGTTTCAGAGCTTTTCTCGGCCTTGTCTACATTATCATGATGTAAACTTCTGACATACAAGCGCCTTCCGCAATTGATAAGGCTCCCAACCCGAAACTGAATATTTCTTCCCGAGGTACATATCACAAATCGATGGTCGTTTATTGGAGGGCCATATCAGGGGGAGGGGATACTCACAACCCAGGAGACTACTGCACAGTGTTTTTTTTGGTGTATGCTCAGCTTATATCACCGCATGGGGTTCTGAAAGGTGGCACGGCAGAGAATTTCAGTGGAGTTGGTCTACAACATGAGGCCTGACTTTGAAAGGGGCGTAGCTCCACCCCAGCTACTTAGACATTGGCTTCCTGCCCTAGGTGCCGTTCAGTCTCCTGGAGCAACTACTTGCCCTTACTGTCAGGGCGAACTTCAATTTTTCATCTCCAGCATTTGATGTTCCTAAGTTCTTAGAAATCCCCAGCGAAGGGAAGCAGAATGCAAGCTGAAACCTCAGTAATTAGCTGTTTTTGTTAGAATTTCTCCCTGAACCTCCAATTTCACCTCCCTGAAGACTGCAAGTTTCCTCGTGGCAGGAAGCATCCGTTTCTGCAGAGCTTGGCTCATACACACTTGAGTGCAAATTGTCATCAGCCCGGACTGGAAAGACATGTCACTTGCTTAGGGTTTAGGTTTCACTGTATGACCCGAAACACATCATTTTGTGGGGATTGAAAACCAAGTTTAACTACAAGCAATGTGATATTTAAAGCTCACATTGACAGTTATAGGAAATCCTGTTTGGAGTCCTGCGCTGTTTCTTCTCAGCAGGGAGGAAACCATGTAGCTCTGAGAAGAGCCACCAGAAGCTCGTGCACATGGACAGGCAGCTGAGCAGTCTCGTATTAACTAGCTGGCCGGGAATCGTAAGCTTATGCCCGCTTGTTTCTTGCCTTCCTATTTTGTAATTTCATCTGCTGAAGTCCGTGCGGACTTCCTCTTCGCCCATCATGGACACTGGTTATGCCGAGCTCTCAGGTGACATGCACCGAGCAGGTGTCAAATGGGAGTTGTTCAACCGGCGTCAAAGAATCGCTATGGGCGTAATCCCCATAAAAACAGATCTACACATGTGCATACACTTTATGCGTATACCCCAAGTTTGAGGAAGGTCCCTCTGCCCTGATCCAAGCATGAAAAACTCCTGCGACAGCACATATGGATGTGAGATTTCATGTTCTTTGTGTAATGAGGAGACAGCGAGGGTCATGCGAATACTTACTCGATGTTCCGTCCCGTAGCTATAGCATGGAATCCGAACAAAACCTCACAAGGCTATGTCTATGTACCTGAAACTGAGCATGCGCGAGCTTAGCTGTTTTGTGATGTGTTGTGTGGATCAGTGTGAATTTGCGCGGGGAGCGTTTATTCTGGGGAGCAGCGTGCCCTCAACTTTTAAGCAGCGCGAGCTCCGCAACATCAGCAGTGTTTGACTGTTTCTGCTTTGCTGGTCTTAATTTTTGCCTGGACTCATCTTTGAGTCGTGGCCGTTTACCTCAGTGAAGAATATATGTGTATTTACAGTAAACATTGCCAATGTCTCGAGAGGCGGTTCAACGTATTTTTTGGGGGCCCAAACATGTACTTTGAACCCTACCTGTAACCACAATTCCCTACAGCTTAGTAGTACTTCCCCCCGCAAAAAAAACAATAGGTCACGCATAAAACCGTAGGCAATGCGGGTTGCACATAAGATGTCATGCCCGAACAATGGACCCCAAGGGACCATGGCCATTTGTTGCCTTGAGCAGGGTTTAAGGTATAGGGGTGTAGGAATTTAGGGGTTCAGGGGTTTAGGGTTTTTGATTTAGGTGCGTAGGGTTTTCTTCAGGTTTAGGGTTGAGTGTTTGGGGTTTACCCTCTGAGTCGCCAAGGTCGAAGGAGAACAAATCTCGGCGGACATTCCTTTTACAGTCTTCCTGGCTTTGTGTTGGGGGTGTTTCAGGGTTTTTGCGTGCTTCCGTTTCGCTTTCAGTTATTTGGGAGAACAGCGGGATCATATGTTTTGCATTTTCGCGTGTCCTACACCCTGGGGAAGTGTGCATGGTTTTCAACGCCTGTAAGCGAGACTACATAGCCTGTGGTCATGAAACCGAGTATTGGTTTTGTGTGCTACTCCATGTGCTTAGCTTCTATACGAGGTTTGAGCATCAATCGCGCTTGATCGTTCATGGGTGTGGTGATAGGTGGAGTAGCGACAACGATGACTAACAATGGTCATAACCTCATTGGAAAGGGGTGTCCCATAGGCCCACTTACAAGTAGCCCTGACCCTCCATGTGGCATTCGTACAGCACTGAGGGCTGCAGAAGCTTTTGGAAATTCCACTTCTGTAGGCATTTTTGATTCAGGGCCCTGAACGCGCAGGTACTAGGCTGAAATCAGCATGAGCCAAAATCTGACGTAGACTGGGAATGCATGGTGACTTGCATAGTTCTAGCGGGTGGAATGGACAGTCTAGGATAGGGCCTAAACCCTAAACCCTAGGGTCACAAACCGGGTCAAGGGTTGTAGGTTTTTCTCCCCGTCTCGTAAAGCACCACAATTTACACCGTGTTTCGCTCAAGTAGCAAGAAACAAAACATGGAATCGGCAGGAAGGGAAAAAAAGGGAGCTTGCATCAAGAAATCTGCCCCTACAGAAGAAACAAACCCAGTGAATACAAAGCCCAGTTTCCATTTCATTTTCCATTTGCTTTTCCATCATTCGGAATACATATCCGTATAGTGTCCCCTATATATCCTGGTCACCTAACTAAAACCCAATCCCCGTGAATATAATAAAGCCAAGGTAGACCGGCTTCCAGACCCAGGTTTCGTTATTTTTGGGGTTCAGCCGTGATTGACGGCTTTGGACGGTCAACCCTAAATCCCAAAATGCAGACTGGTGGAAGCAGGCTCGCAGACAGGGTTTAGGGATTAGGGCTTGGGGGACACTATGCGGCCTGGAGCTTGAACCGGCACGGGCCTGGAAGTGAGGTGTCTCTTCCGGCGCCAACTCAGTTGGCCCACGTCCATATGCTTTGGGGGTTCCATGAGCCCTGCAGCTTAAACTGGCACGGGACTGGAAGCAAGGTGTCTCTTTGGGTGCCAATTCAGTTGGCCCACCTCCATCATATGGTGCCAGCTGCTTGTCGAACAGCTCGGGTGATCAGAGCCCAATGACGATCCAAATCATGGATTCGCCGACGCGCTGCTTACCGGAGGATTTGCGCAAATTCGGCGGCCTTCAGTGATTTTAGGGGTACATGGCTTAGAATCATGAAGGACTTTCTTGGGGAGGGTTGGGTATAGGGCTTAGGCTTGGGTTTAGGGTTTAGGGTCTAGGGTTTGGTTGGGATTGGGTTTAGGATTAGGCTTAGGGTTCAGGATTTAGGGTGCCGACCCATGTCGCCTGGAAGATGTGTAAGCGCGAAGCTCTAAGCTCCCATAGGCCTCACCCAAGGGCTGCTACGTAGTTCCTTTTTTGTTGTTATCGTGTTTTTGGTAGGGGGTTCATGAAGTCCTACCCCAAAAAAAGAATGATGTAGGAGGCTCTAGGTACGCCCTTGCATTCCTCACCCCGCAAACGAACCATGATATTAGAAACACAAGAATGCTCTTGACAGCGCATGGCCGTCGCTTGCGCCGTGATCGTGCTCGAGGCGCTGAGGGAATGCAAATCAAAAAGTTGACCTTGCTTTCAGCAAACGCATGTTCAGTATGTATTGCATCTGTTCGACTTCGCACTGAGTGCTTCATGCCTGGTGATGGTCCATAGAAAGTGGCAAGAAGAGATTAATTTTTTTTAACAGATTGACAGATTGATTTTGAGATCGTCAGTGCCGAGTCAGTGCTGGGCTGCTTGAACATGGGGGTCTCTCAAATCTTGGGAATCTGTTCGATACCCAGAGCCCAAAGCCTCCTATGTAATTCCTGTTTCGGTGGTATAGGATAACTAACCCTTGAAAAAACCGGATCAAACCCAAAATGACTTACATGGCATGGGAATCCTTGCGCAATCCCGGCCTGGAAAGCTCCGATGCCTTGTCTACGTAAAGGGTGCAAAAGTAAAGGCCCGATGAAATCTACATTTTTGAAAATTAGGGGACCATTTGTTGGGGAGGCGTAAAATGAGGACGTCTATCTGGCAGTCCAGGCATTTCTGGAAAATCCCACGGTTATCCTGTGCTGTCTGTTGGCTGCGATACTGCGACTGTTTGCAGTCCGTCGTGGCGATGTACCTCGAGCTTGGATCCCAGTGCTCGTGCGAGTGTTTATATTACTGGCTCTTAGTAGGGAATAAGAGAATGTGTTATTTATGGATTATATTACATTGCCTTGTTATTTCCTGCTCAGAACCTGTAAATTATCGATTGGTCAACCCGCCGAAGGGAAATTTCTTCGACAACAAGACGTACGCCATGTTGACAGGGTTACAAGCATTGCGTATATATAGGGGTTTTATAGGGATATATTGATATAATATATATATATATGTACGTATACCTGAAGGGTTTATGGCTTTCCAAAAATTAGGTGTACGTACTTTTTGGGGGGTCCCATTAATAAAAATTGTAATATTTTTGGGTCTACCTTGGGGTCCCCTTATTTATATGTTTTCCCTGACCAACCCACTTGGCGTACTCGGGCCCTAATTACTTCTTTGGGGGTACACTTGTGCGTGTGTCCGCGTTTTCCAGAAACGGCATGCAAGGGTGTCCAGAAACGGGTGCCCCCCATGTAGATTAAATTTCTGCATTAGGCCTCATAATACAGGTATCCCGCCCACAAAAGGGCCCCAATTTCCAAAACCCTCATGCGCCACCCAGCATGTGTCAGGTATCCACATGTCCGGCAGGGCAGGGGTTGCGATTTCGAAAGCATGCTGCTTGCGGTGCAACGATACGGAGATTTCATGAACATGACTGGACCATGATTAATAGTGACTATGAGGGATAATAAGGGTCATATTAAGGTCCTCTTATATTCCGCTTATACCAGGATTACAGGGTGCGGGGGGGTTCCTCCTAAAGTATCTGTTTGGTTACCATGCCTTCCAGTCCCCAGGTTTTGCACCCTGAAAATCCGGCAACACACTCCAAATACCGAGGCCATGCCATTATCTGAACTGTAGTTTAAACTCCGTAAGACGGGGTTATTTAGGGAATTATATAAGCCACCACTATAGGGGGTATTGAAAGGGGTACTAGCTCCCAAGCTAACATGGAACCCCATGTAGTGCCCATCTTGGAGGGGCGGTACATTCTTCACGGGGTCCTGTTGGGACTTTCGTGCTTTTCACGGATGGTATGCATCTCCGTTCAGTCATTCCAACAAGAGCCCCAGGTTTCCTTTACTATAGATCAAGGCATTTATTAATTTCAGATTTTTTAGGTGTACTGTAGGGGCCCTAGAGGCATGCGGGGCCAACTAAGGTTAATACAGGTCGCTGCGGAATCAACCGGGTGAAATTGAGAGACTCTCCTATGCGGCCATATCCGGCTGACCAGGATGGGCTTTTAAACCTTAGTAAATTTCCTGAAGAGATCCAACTCAAGGTAGAGTTATGAAACTTATAAGGTCAAACACAAAAAATCTCAAAGAGATAACATGTCGAGCTTGACATCGTTTGTGTGTATATATGGTAAAGTGGCTTAACTCTCTTAACCCAAAACTCCCAACTTGCCCCCCACCCTAAACCCTGAACCTTATTTCCGAGGCTGGGGAATGCTGATCAGCTCTTCATCTCAGGCGCACCTCGGCTATCCTTCGGAGAAGGCAATCCCAAAGGTACGGCCACATGAGGATATATCGGATTTAGGTAATAAGCTCTAGGGTTTAGGGATCAGGGTTTAGGGTCTAAACTTCCAGCAGCCTCCTTAATAACCCCTTTCGTGATCCCCTATGTAATCCCTTATATAACCTGCTATGGCTCAGATGAGAACATATCAGATTTAGGGTTTAGGGCGAAAATGTTTGGTGTGGATTCCAGCATGTAGTCCTGTTTGCTTCCTATATGCGAACTACACGTGCGACTGTTTGGTTTATACATTGTAGTTGTTCCCCAATATGGCCATAATGTAGGTTCCCTGTTTGGCTAGAATCCCCTTTTAAGGAAGCATATTCCCAAGGATCCCCTCTTGACATGGACTTTTTCTGACAACCTCCACGTGTAAGTGCAGGCCAGGGCTCAGGGTTTGAGACTCTTTCTGGGAGGTTTTTCCAGCCGGGCTACTTCAGATGCCTATGAAGAACTGTGGCTGTAGGCGTCCTTTTCAGGTCGTTTGCGCTTCTGATTGCATGGAGCCACAGCACTAAACCCTAAACCCTATAGTTGACGTTTTTGAAGGCTCCGAACGAATATCCAAAGATATCCCCGAATTTAGCACTTCGAGAAAAAAACAAAGAGCCCTTCACCCTAGACACCTCCAACCCCAACCATTGAAAACCCTAACCATCCTGCCCCGCCCCCACTACATCCGAATCATCCAACCCCGCCTCCCCCCTACATCCGAATCATCTAAACCCCTCCTAGGCCCTGATCATCCTAACCATCCCCGAACCCCCAAGTTCAAATCGCAGGGTGTAGAGCTTAGGGTAAACCGTGAGGTCAGATGCTACGTTCAGCTGACAAGTCAGGAGCCCAGCCTTGTCTGCTTAAGGTGGATGGATTGTTGCTTTAGGGTTTATAGGTTTTTCCTTTAACTCCTACATAAGCCGCATAAAGCCGTAGAAAATACAGGGCCCTCGAGCCGGCCCTAGTTAAGGTTCGTGCAGTTGAAGGCGCCTTGGGGTTTCAGAGGAAGTGATTCTTCTGTTGCTAGGGTTTAGGGTTTAGGGTTTAGGGTTCTGTTGGGGAACTTAAGTTAAGTTACCATAATGTGTATGTATAGGTATATATAGTAAGTAATATGGTCCCCCCAATATGGTAAGTTAAATGAAGTTCCTGAGCAGCAACCCAGCTTAATGTTCATACTATGAACGTCAAAAGTAGAGAGATAATAACAACCAATGATAGTGACTATCATTGGTTAATTATGAGTTATATGATTGACTTTATCATTGTTAGCCTTGCGGAATTACATGGAAAATAACATTAACATGGAAATGCCACGGAAACTGGGAGAACACAGAGGCTTGATAGGGGCTATGTGACGCAGAAGCCTCGAATTCTGAGTGACTACCCAAGAATATGGCACTAGATTCCTTATGAGTATGGTGCAGCACCCTAAACCTTAAAGAGAACTTCAAATAGACCTCGACATGATGTTGGCCATCATTCAGGCGCCTACAAGAAGGTTTTTTTGGGTTCAGGAGGTAAATATAGGGGATATAGGTACCAATCGGGTTAATATAAGGGTTATAGTGGGATTACATTGGACTAATGGTGATAAAATGCAAACTACTATGTAGGATTTAGGGTTTAGGGTATCTTTAGCCTCTGCTCCTTCTTGCTATGAGTATTCTCACCGTCTGCAGGGCTTAGGACGCGGGGCTAAAGGCTTGCGGCTTGAGGTTCACTGGTATGTGGATATCATCAGTACGGACGAGTGATGAAGGATAGAGTAAGCAGCAGTTCTTTCGCAACGTGGACTTGCTCAGCTTTGCTTGTTCTGGCAAGGGGTCGACCACTGCCTCGAGTGGCCCCGCACCACGTATGAGCTGAAATCACAGCTTTTCAAAATGTAGGTCTCAGAATAGCATCCTCGATAATTCTGTTGAAGCGGTTGGTGTGGGTGGTCAAGGGCATGATTTAGATACAGCTGTGTTCCCGAACCGTGCGAAGCCGGTCCGAACCATTTTGACTCAACCATGCAGGTGCGTGCAAGAACATTGCTCTACATTTCTGTGCCTATTATTACAACTGTGCCCCCCCCCCCCCACAAAAAAGCAATCCCGCGTTAGGATTATTCTTCTTTTAGCTGTGAAATCTGGCCCTGCATGACACGCAACAAGAATCTCAATCCAACCTTTCCTATCCTCCCTATGATACTTAGCATGATTCAGTATGTGGATTGCTGATTTGGGATTCGCGTGCCCCGGTTTCGATGCACCCTAAACCCCAAAGCCAACATAGATCCTCATGAACCCCTTCAATGCACATCAGTAATAGCAGAAATAACAGTAATAATCGTAGTAATAACAGTAATCATTGTAGTCAGAATAGACCATAAGGGTTGAGAAGCCGCCCCAAATCAAGCCGGAATGTTTCAGCGCCGAGTCTTGGGCTTCATCTTGGCACCTATCTTTGCAGCGCAGAACGCCGCGTGCCTTTGGCTAATGAACGTCAGCTTGAGTGTTAATCACCTTGGAGGTTTAGGGTTTAGGGCTTAGGGGTTTAGAGGTTTAGGGTTTAGGGGTTTAGGCTTGTAGGGTTTAGGGTTAGGGTTTGTGGCTGCGCTGTGGAGGGTTGGGTTCGGGGTTCTGGTATCAATCAGTTGTGTTGGAAGCGACCTGAAATGGAATTTGTTACACCCTCAGCAGAAATTTCAGCTCGCGAACAACAGGCCAAAACCCTAGGGATCCACGTATACAAATAATACCTACCTTGGGACTTTCAGTCTGCAAATATTACCTACATTGGGCTTTTTGGATCCCTGGGAAATGGAAAAAGTTTTTCCGAAAGCCCAGGCCCAGCGGGATCCTAATGACATCCTTACAAAGTCCGTCAGAGCTTCCATAACAATATGCTAAAGCCCGGACCCTGCTTAAACCTGAAAAGAAGGACACAGTCCTGAAAAGGTGGGTTTTGCAGGGTCCAGGTGCTGTAGTAGGGTTTAGGGTTTAGAGTTTAGGGGATTCCTAGAAGGTTGGTCCTGGCCTATGTTTTCCTCTTCATGATCCTTGTCTCCGCCAACGAAGCCGCGGCACGGCCCAAGGCCGCCAAAAGATTAGGAACATCAGGGTCAGGGGTTTAGAGCATCAGGGAAGCTACTGTCAAGAAATGGCTGATTAAGGGAGCCTTTTGCAAAAGTGGACACAAGGGTCCCCTTGTAGTTTAGTGTAGTCCCAAGTAGAGTCCCTAACAAGGAACCCATGTCCATTAAATTATGTAGGACATTTTGACTGTAGCTCGGGGAAGCTATCGTGTTATATAGGGGTCACTGTAGGGCTTTGTTCTGATTATTGTAACATCCTCAAGACACAGAGACAAAAGTACTGGGAGCCAGGGCAGATAGAGGAAGCAATCGTAGGCTGGCATACGCCGTATATCGTCGAAGTGGCCCAGTTTTCGAGTTTTTGGGCTCAGCATCTTTTGCTTGAATTTTGGGACGCCTATGGGGATGGGCGCCCGTCAAGGGCGCATTGGTATGTACTGTGCTCGAGCTTGTGGTAGCTGAGTGTATGTCTGGAACTTGTTTGATTCCGGCCACAACCTACAGAGTCCGTCCAGGCCTCTTCGGCCCTTTCCTTACCCCTCCCTATCCTGAACCCGAATCACTCCATGAGTTGAGGATCCGGTCTCTGATTTATTTCGATGAATTACGGCTCCTAGCTCCGCCCTGAAAGATGTGAACCAAACCATGTGTTTTTTTGCTTTGGCATTTGGCTTGAAGGTAGTGCGAACAGCGAGAGTTTTGGTGATATGGGCTTTCGAACTTATCCGGACTCACCCTTATCTTTCAAGCCGGGCTTTTTTTTCTCTCAAGGTCCCGCTCAGGAGTTGGACATCTTTCTGACGTTCCGTAGCAACATAATATGTGGGTTTCTCCAAATAGGGATCACGACGGAACTATGAAGGCCCTTACTAGGGACAGTGGTATGGTGAGAAACTTTAATATCAGCTGCAATAATATACACTAATATGTTGCATTTCTTGCCCCTAATTTGCAATCCAAGGCTTACCGCTGTCCTAAGCCTTGGATTGTACCCAACCCCGATACCCTAACCGTGAGCATCCAAACACCCCAATGTAGGTCATATTTACAGACTTTAATGCCCAACGTAGGTATTATCTACAGACTTTAAGGCCCAATGTAGGTAACCAGACTACTAAAGGGATCCAGGCTACTCCTCAACCCGAGCTGAAGGGTTGCACGCGCAGTGACGTGCGCGAGGGGACCGAGAAGGGAGAGGTTGAAGGAACCTCCTGAGCCCCGGTTTCCGGTTTAGGGGTTTAGGGTTTAGGGTTTAGGGGTACGGAATTCATTTGAAGTTACCAGAATAGGTATATAGTGAATAGCAGGGTCTGCTTATCATCGGTTTTTTCAAAGTGTTATAGTAAGTTTAAAAAAAGGTTTCCTTAACAGCAACCCAGAAACTTGCTAGACAGTTTCAGGGACCACCTGCATCAGGGAGCCCTGGCATGCCAAGATGTCCGCCTTGTTACGCACCAGGAGAGATCCCGCGGTTGGATGGTCATTATGATTGTTATTACCAAGTATTATTATCATTATTACTACGCTTTACTTATTATTACTATTACTGCCATAATGATTATGATTATTATTACTCTTACTTATATTACTACTATTACTATTAACTCCCAGCCTTTCTTGAATGGCGTCTTGATTCCCTTATCACATGCTCCAAATCCTGCTTTTCTACCAACCCCATGTGCTGAGGTGGAATATCTGTAGCGCCCACATACCCCTACATACCCCTATGAAACGCTAAACCCTAAACCCTAAACTGCTAAACCCTAAACCCCTAAACCCTAAACCCCTAGACTCTTGGTAGGTGACATACCCTGGGATCTTCCGCAAAGCGGTGATCAGTCTAGGAGCCCTTGCTGCAAAAAAGGGGGGTTTGGGGATGGGAGTTAGAGATTTTTTAAAGGGGGTATATAGGGGTTAGATAGGGATAATGGAAAATAAAATGGAAACTACTACTTAGGGTTTAGGGTTTAGGGGTTTAAGGCTTCGGGGCTTAGAGGCCTTGCTAGGGATGCAAATTGCTCAAAGTCCGTGTTGTTTAGTGGCTTCAGGGCCCAAGTAGGTTTGTTCATAGAGTTGGGTCCCCAAGGGTCTGAGTTTAGTGGAGTGAAATGAGATGTACACCTTCAAGGCAGCATGCGCCCTAAGACTCGAAGTTTAAAACCTATGCCTGAAAGGCGTATGGTTTGCGGTTACAGGGGCTTCGGGTCGAACGGGGCTTCCATGTAATTACTCCGGTGTCCAAGTGGTAGTTTCCCAAAATAAGGGGACCCAAAGATGAACCCCAAAATACTATAGTCCTTATTGTTGGGACCCGCTAAAATGGTACCCCTAATTTTGGGAAATCCCCAAGTATATACAATCAGGCTACAAGGACCTTCTGGGTCAGATTCACGGATGAGTCTAGCATCAACCAGGACCCTCCTTGTACCCTTAATTGGGGATATATGGTCCCTAGTAGTGGGTACTTAGGCCCTAATTGAGGGTAGGAGGAGGGTCTAGGAATGTGCAACAGGGAAGGTAGTTACCGAAGTTTCAGGTGCAGAGATTTTTCGGATGAGCACCTACTATCAAGCAGCCCAACATCTTAGAGTCTTCGGACGAATGCTTGCAAGAGCCAGCGAGCACCATGTACATCTATAGGCTCCCAGAACCTTGCTTCGAACTCCCAGATATCGACAACAATAACTTTGAACACATTGAACCACAATCCCCAAAACACCCAGTACGTGCGGTATTTGTATCGGTAACTATTATTTATGAGGTTTACATCGTGGATCCAAGTCCATGAGAATGCCCGATTACAAAGTACCCGTTTCGGGTTATTTCGGGTCTTAGGATAAGTAAATCTTCGACCCTCAATGTAGTTATAAGTATACACTTGGTCCAAACTGGTCATGCGGGAACCTTTTTGAGGGCCCCAAGTAGAAGCTACATGGACGGTTGGTGCCAAGTAAGCCCTGAAATCCCTGAAGTGAACCCCAAACCCCCAAATGGGGGTTTCCCAAAATAAGGGGTACCATTTTAGCGGGTCCCAACAATAAGGACTATAGTATTTTGGGGTCAATATTGGGGTCCCCTTATTTTGGGAAACCACCAAATGCTAAACATTAAACCTTCGACCTTCTTGCGAGAGGCTCCGCATTGCTCTTGAACGGCTTCGTGCTGCTTTGCATCGTGCAACCGGACCTCGGATGCTGTGGGGCTTAGGGTTTATGTGAAGGGCTTGGTACTTACAACTAGGTAATATCCTTTAGTCTTTCGTAAGGCAACTCGGCCTGTGCGAATTATAATACTCTTTCTAAAAGGGTTCAGTGAAGCAGGGCTTCACTTATGCCAGAAACCTGAAACCCCATGGCGTAGCCTCCTGTAAACTAACATGACATTGTAAATTGGCTCCTCTTGTGTGGGCAGCTGTTTTGTAGGGCCCCTTGTGGAATTCAATGCTGGGGCTAGCGCGCTTACGTACTTGCACCAGGATCCATGGTACGATGCGCAGTACGTCATCCCGCTCGCGGCTTGTCCGGCTGTTTGACAGACGTGAGTTCGTGTCAACTAGTCGGAACAAGACTAATAGTCAGGAGACAGCAGCCGCAGCACCCGTGAAGCCACTGCTTTTGCCATTCACCGCCGCATCGCCTTCCGAACTTGTAGCAGCTCTTTTTTTTGAGACGTTCAAGCTTCAGTCCAGGCGGCTTTTACACTAGACTTTTTAGACGTACAGCCGGTGGGGCACGTTGATCTGCCGGCAAACACCATGGCTCAGACCCTGCCACCCAGTGCCGGACCTTGGATCAAAGTTGGGATTCTATAGGGCTGATACCGTACTACCAGTAATACGAGATTGTCATGGGAGCCAGACGTGAACCCTGCATGTACACCTTTTTTGCGCATTTCAATTGCCAGGGCATGCTCATCAACAACTCCCTTACCGGCACCGCCCTTGCCTTGAATGCCATGATTGACTACCTCTACACCAACAAAGAGCAGGCACTTGAATTGGATTTTCCGAGCCTATGCGGGGAGTGCACATGGTTTGGCATCCCACAACATGTTGTTTCGAACGCCGGGGTCTTGTGGCGAGGATATGCATACTGGGAGTGTTCAGGAAGAATTCCTACCTGAGAAGAGTGTGTCGTGCAGTTCCTGGTGCTGGTGAGATGACTGCCACGTCGGCCGCCGTCGGTGGTCTCAGCCGCAAATCCCAGCCCAGCGCAATGTTGCGTCTGGAATCTTCAGAATTTCCCTCAGCTCGAAACCCTGTGCTCAAGCTTTACGTGCAGAGCCTAGCGGTTCGTCTGGGAGAGAGGCGGGTCAGACCTCGAGATCATACAGCTAGTCCGAGTCCTATCCCCGGTTCTCCGTGTCTGAACTCAAGCTGGGGTCTACCCAGGAGCTGGGACCTAGCTTCTGCGCCACCCCTAAGGATGAATCGTATTTATGGGAAAACCTTCAAAGGCCTTCAAACCTACAGCAATCCCCACAAAGACTTGCTTTACAAGCTTCCAGTTGCGCTTTGCATGGCTCCCGTCAAAGCCGTAACTTTGTAGGAGACTCTTTTTTGTCGTCCTTCGCAGCAGGTGGAGGTGCTCTTGGCCTTTGGGGCCACGCCACCTGGCTGACTGAAGATGGACCCATGAAGTGCGAGTGGGGGATAGGCTGGCAAGCAGCCTATACGGTATAGTATAGCCACACATAAGCTTAGTCGCGATCATCGCCTTAGACGACCGCCGCCTCTGCCATCCGCCGTCACTGCTGTCGCCGCCGCCAAAACCACCGGCGATGGTGGCACCCGCACTACACCCTTATAAACTTCAAACTGGAGACTCCTGAAAGAAAGCCCCGGAACGTGCCGCCGCCACCACCGGCACCGCAGCCGCCGCCGCTGCCACCACGACCATAAGGGTTTAATTTGTGGTAAGTATTTAGGCTAGCCCAAACCCTAAACCCTCTAACCCCCTGAACCCTAAACCCCCAAAACCCAAAACCCTTAATTACTGGTAAGTAATTAGGCCTACATTTAGGTAAAATTGACAAAAAACCTCTGTGTCCTGGCCAAGGCCCTGGGAAGCCGCATGGCCTGGCTTTGCCAGGCTCCCAGATCCCTAATGTAAGGGGGGTCTTGGGTGTATGCAAGGAGGTTTAGAGGTTGGGAGTTTAGGGGTTTAGGGTTTAGGGGTGAGGGGTTTAGGGAGTTTAGGGGGTTTAGGCGTTTAGGGTTTGGGCCAGCTTAAATACTTACCAATATAGGGGCTCCATCATGCAGGGGTTCTATTGGCATTTAGGGCATCCCTAGTATTGATGGAGAGCCAATTGGAATCTGTCATGGAAACTGGATTTATACAGGAGTTTCCACGGGTGGTAATGCACGGGGCCATAGTGTTTACATATCTTCATGCTTCTAGGTTCCTTGTATAAATGGGTAAATATAGGGCAGCTCGAATAGATCTCTGCCCCCACTCAGGAACAGTTGGATAATATGAATAAGATATATATATATATAGCCCCAAATATGACCCCTAGTATAGACTGTTACTGGGTGGGGGCAGTACCCAAGGTTTAGGGTTAGTAAGCTCAAGCTAGAAAGTAGACGTTCATGTAATCCTGACTGACGATTGCTATTGCTCTCAGACTGTTCTAATACAGTCCCCTGAGCCGAAGCCCTAAACCATAGACCATAGAATCATGCAATAGAATATATGTATACATGTCCCCCATAACACCTGCATACATTGGTACCAGACCCTCAACCCTAAACCCCACATGTGAATATCCCCCTTGTTTCTGCTAGTGCAATCAATCGATTTTGAAGGTTTGGGGCCCCCCATCGACTTATTGTGACCTGACAATTTTCTGGCAAATTCTGCCAGACTGCCTTTTTAGTTGTTTTGTATAGCAATATGAGTGGGTAGCTTGACCTCTATACCTTCTGACCCTAGGTGCTGTACTGCCAGTTCATTCGATAAGAAATGGGCGTAGATGAGATTAGAACATGGAAGCTTCTCATTGGCCACCCTGCAAATCAGAATTTTTAAATGGGCTCAGGGTCTGAGCAGCTTTCTGATCCGAGGGGTGCACGGGGCTGAGGGACTGAGGGGGCTGGAGGGGAACCTCCAGCCCACAGCCCCCTCAGCTGTTCCAGAGTTTTGAGGGGCTGGAGGGGCAGGGCCTACTAGGAGCTGGAGGCTGACCAGCCCCTTCAGCCCCTCCAGCTCCAGTTTTGCCTAAGGGCTGGAGGGGTGTAGCTTTGAAAGCTTTGGAAGCGGTAAGAAATTTGGGTCAGCTTGGACGCCGGGCTAAGAAACTTCAGTTTCTCCAGCCCCTTGATGTCTTGTTTGGAACGATTTCTTATTGAGTGCATTCGTTGTAGCCCTATACCCAGCGTCTAAACTCAGAAGCCCCGAACGCTATACTAGGAGAGGCCAGGTAAACTTAAAGGTCATCCTGTGTCGCCCCGTTTGTAGCACTATACATACACCTAGCCTCTCTTGGTACCTCCAAACTCGAAACTCCAAACCCTAAACCCCTTAAGATCAAAGAAGCGGGCTGAAGCTGCTCAAGTTCCCCGCCCCGCTCCCCGGGCGGATGTGGACGTCTTGAAGCCCCCCGAGAAGCGCGCAAGGACGGGGATGCAATTTATCCTAAGGGGACGGGGATTCTACATGTGCCCTTTCATACCAATAGTCGCGTTTCAAACGGACAAAAAGATGGAACATGAAATGGAAACTGGACTATCTACTTGTTCGAGCGTTTAGAGTTGTGGGGTTCAGGGTTTAAAGTTTCTGGGCTTACGACCCTTTGATTTAGGGCTTGCTGCAGTTGGGTAGTTACAACCATTTCATGAGGTTCTGCAGGGATTGGCATAGGAATCCAGCAGTTCAAAGGGCGTTGTTGCAGGCTGTAGAATGGTCAGGGTCCCTAGTCGCTATTTGTGGTTTATCTCCTCTCCGTTCCTACTTGCTGGTGCATGTAGACCCCCAACCACGCTTATGGATTCCTTTTTGTAGGAGTTAATTTTGCACACGAACCGCCCACGTAACTGCTGCATCTCATCAGTTACGCAGATCAAGCGGGACAGGAAGAATGCCAGTGCACCCATATCGCTGCGTCTCGTGCACCCGAGAGCCCCATGTAGCTCGCACTTCTCAACCTGCAAATCTGCATGTGTCAAAGTCAGAGTCTCCCTCAATTGGATCATCCTTGTTTACAACTTAAAGCCTAGAAAGATAGTCGGAGTTGTGTTGCTACGTTTCGCTTGTTCCATCCAGATCTTCAAACCTACGCCCTAAGATTCAACTTTCATTCCCAAGACCTTTGCAAGTGTCACCGAGCGAAGAATCCCAGCAACATCCGCGCTCTGCTTGAATATTCAAATTAGTAAAATATCAGATCCTGATAATGCCAGAATACTATTCTAGGAGACCATCACGTGGAGTATTGCATGATCAAATGTCGATACTAGCGTCGTCAAGTGAAAACTATGCGTGGATGTAGGGGTCCCTCTGGTAATTCAGTAAAGTCCCGATGGTACTCCACCATAAGTACTAATAGCCCATGTCCATTTTTATGTGGGACATATTGATCGCAGCTTACATGCGATTCGGTGGTGGGAAAATCTACACTAAGAGGTAGAAATTCAGCAAGAAGAAACTAATCTGCCCATGACTAGCATGGTACCCCATATGGGAGTTTCCCAAAACCAGGTGTAGATATATATATATATATATCTTGTTTTTCTTTTTTTTTTTTT
>CAJNIZ010026058.1:41354-51454 GCA_905231905.1 Symbiodinium pilosum | reverse complement strand
TAAGGGGGACTATAAACCCCAACCCCTGCACCTGTCTTGCAGGCGGGCACCGTCTGTGCCCCGAGCCGCCCTAGGCAGCTCGGTAGATGAAGACGCCGCCGCCAAGGGGGAGTGGCGCTTAAAGGTGGGGCGGTGCAGGGTTAAGGGTTTAGGGNNTTTAGGGCTGCGGGTTTAGGATTTAGGGTGTACCTTCACCCCCAACAGTAGCTAAGATAATAGTCCAAAATTATTGAAAATAGTTCAAAATATCATTATTTTGCGTACTTTTGGGGTTCAGGTAGGGTTCAATGTGGGGACTCGGTGGGTTTACACAGTCACGGGTCTCCCTTTTTCGCCTAATCAAGGATTAGGCAGGCTGTCCTGTAAGTTATGTACATGGAAAAAAATATATAAGGGGATGGTACAGGATTGCAGTGATTCTTGGTACGGGTGGGCAAAGGTTTCGAAGTTGAAATGTTGCGCTTTAGGTGCAGGCATTGGTCTAAATGCTGCGTGCTTGCAGTCTACCTGGCGGACATACATTGCAAGGCCTTTCAGTCTTGAACCCTAAACCCCAGACCCTGAATCATGTTCTTGTTTCCAGGTTCTTTACCGTTGCCCCCCCCCCCGATTCCCATCATGAAGCGATTCCCATACATGAAGCGTGCGGTCCTGGAGCCGGCTTTTGGTCCTGAACTTGCGGGCCAGCTGGAGAGAGGAGTACCAAAGACATTTTCCTTGACCTGGGTTCAGGGTGTAGGACATGTACGTCGAGACTCTTAATTGGTATCTGGGAGTCTGGGATTTCTACGCTTAGGGTCACCCGCAACACCCTTGCATAAGACATAGTCGGCGCCTGGACTGGCCAACACACTGGCAATGCAGTTCCTAAATGGCCAAAAACAGGCAAGGCAAGTCATGCTCAATGCTTCAAAACTTCCCTACTTGGCAACACACGTACGGGTCCTACAGAGACCCTATATCTTTTGTGCTGGCAACTGCAAACAGAAGATTGCTGGTACAAGCCCTACATGCTGCCTATCCGTACAGCAATTTGCATTTCTAGTTTGCGAAAGACTCTGAGCCCCTTTCTACCACAAAACGCCAAGCTCATTGGCTCTAAACCCCAAGCCTTAAATGTTGACTCCTACACCTTCAACCTTACACCCAAGCCCCAACCCCTTCGTCCAAAATCCTAACCCTACACCGTTTACACCCCACACCCTAATATTGGGGAGGTGGCTCATGCTGTGGACGTTCTTCAGGAGGATGTCCCTTGGTCAAATTGTCTGGTGATGGTGGGGTTAAGGTCCTGGGTTGGAGGGCACTGGGGTTATCTTTATCAAGATGTATGGGATAGAGGGTTTGGGGTCCATGACTGGGATCAGGGCGAAGCTGTAGGGTTGGGTCTCTGGCTTTGAGGATTTAGGATTCAGGGTTCGGGGCAGGGTTGAAGGTTCAGGCGACTAGGCATGCTTTAGGGGATGCACTTGCGCAATTAGGGATTAGGGTACCATGGTAAACAGGATCTTCCTATACCCTAAGCCCTATACACACACACACACACACACACACCCTAAACCAGGACTTCCCTGACTTCTCGTGAACTACAGGTTCCCTGAGATGTCTCCAGCTGGGAGCGATATGGGAGCTTCCCAAATTTCGGGGTACCTTTCTGGGATCCCAGTGATGAGGATTGCAGTATTTTGTGGGTCTATATTGGGGCCCTCCTATTTAGGGAAAGTACCCTAAACCCCAAACCCTACACCCTAAAGCCTGATTCCTAAACCCTAAATCCGAAAACCCTTAGATCCTAAATCCTAGAACCCTTTATCCTAAATCCTAAACCCTACATCCCTAAGTCCTAACCCCACGAGGTTCCGCTGCTCTTTGCCTCCTACAATGGAATGGGAGGCCGGCTTCCAGACTTCTCCATATACAGCCGCCCGGTCGCAAGAATGATAGATAGCAGTTTAGGGTTTAGGGTTTAGGGTGTAGGGTTTAGGGTTTAGGCATTGAGGATTTAGGGTTTATAGGGCTTAGGCTTTAAGGTTCCGGACTTCTTCATATACAGCCGCCCGGTGGAAAGAATGATAGTTAGTATCAAGCCAGTACTGTCATCATTATTATTATTGTCGGTACTAGCAGTATTAGTAGTACTACTGTTATTAATAGAATGATTTGTAGTATTATCATCACATGATTATCATTCTTATGCAGAAGCTATTGTACGATTAGGCTTTAGGGCTTAGGTTTGGAGCAGTAATAACAAGAATAGCAATGGCAATAACAAGCCGTTTCCCTTACTGTCATGGTACAATGCTGGGAATATTTGTTATCAGGGGGTTAGGGGCGTTTATTGTTGCACTCTATTTACCAGTACCTAAGATGGCTGGTGATGTTGGGATGCGGTGGATACTCAAAATCCATCATGACGTTAGAGCACCTTCTGCTTTGAGGATTGGGAATTATGGTAAGTTCGTTTACTAAGTGCACTAAGGTCATGCCGGGTGAGCAGTATCAACAGTAGCGGTTTCTCACACTTGTTTTTATTGATTTCGGGAATCAAGGATTTGGGTTCAAGGTCTCGGCGTTTCAGTAGAGTTTTTGGGGAGCACGGTACTGGAGAGGGGACAAGATCTACTTCCTTGTTTTGGATGTTGAGGGCCTTGGCACAGAGACTCAGCGTTGTTTGGACGGTCCATGTGAAGTCGGTAACGACAAAACCAGTGCCCTTGTTGATCTAAAAGCAGAGGAATCACAGAACCCAGTCAGGATTGGTCGTCTACGTGAATTGGTTATTCAGTTATTCATAAAAACCAGTGTCCTTGTCCTTTTTGTTGACCCAAAACGAGTAGAGGGATCTTAGACTCCGGTTCTGAAAGTCTGTACCCGAGCCCCAAGCCCCGAAGCATTGCAAACCTCAAAATTCACATCGCCTGAACAGGGGTAGGTTTGAACAAGTCCTTTCTTCGTTGCTACCCTTAACCCATATATAACTGAATTTTTATAGAGCCCCAAAAACTCACCCTAATGAATCCCAGGCCCAGAGATCAACTTTGTTGATGAGAGGGCCCCCAGCTTGGCGGTGCAGGGCCTGCCGATGTACAGGACATGGCTCCAAGGGTTGAAAGCTGCAAACATTGTGCCTAATATAGGCGCCTAAATAATTACCAATATGAGCCATAGTCTAAACTCCTTAAAGGGGGTTATATAGGGGATTATATAGGAAACTATTATAGGGGTTACTAAGGGGGATACTAGGAGTTTAGACAATGGCTCATGTAACTGGGTAGGCCCCTGGGATATTTAATATTTTCCCTAATGGCTTCAATAAGGGACCCTATATATTAATATTTTTCAAAAGGTTTTAGGGGCCAACCCAGCTAATATAGGCGCCGAAATAATTACCAATATGATGTTTCCATATTCCTTATATAGTTATAGTCTATGGTACCTCAGATGAATCTCAAAATAACATTGGTAATCATTTAGGCCCCTGTAGTAGTGAAGTAAGCTGAGTAAACTCTTAGCCCCTGGCAGCTAAACAGCTTTGCAGAAGAAGCTGTTGGTTGACATTACCCCAAAAGGTCATCTATTCTATCCCCACCTAAACCCTACAACCCTAAACGCCTGAACCCTAAACCCTAAACCGTAGCCCCTAAACCCTAAACTCCCAAACCCCTAGACCCCTAAACCCTAAACCCAACTCAGCTCGAGGCTCTAAAGCCATAAGCTTAAGGCGTACCCCCCCCCAATGCCTTAAATCCTAAACCCCACTTAGACCTTAAAACCCCAGAAGCGGAGGGCTCAACGCCGTACCTATCAACCCCTAGTATCTACATTTTTAAAATGTTATAGTCCCCGTTAAGTAGATAGGATATGGGGTTAGAATATACCTAAAGCCATATTCTATCTTCTTAAGGGGGACTATCTACTTACTCAGGGAGTGGCTACTAGGAAGCTGTGGGTGTTTTGAGGTTGACAGGTAAGCCCTATAGCCTTAACCCTGAAGCCGGCAGGAAGAGTGTTCAGGAACCCTGTGCACTTGTACAGGTGTAAACGTCCCCAGCGAAGGGAAAGGCACAGCCCTACGCCCTAGGGGGGGAGAGTAGTTTTAGCCCAATATGTATATATCATATATACATATCTTTATAGCGTATTCAGGGTTTGGGGTAAAGGGTTTAGGGTTAAGGGTTCAAGCCACCTTGGGGCATCATGTAGATCCCAGGATTTAGGATTTAGGGTTTGAAGGCGTGTTTTCTATCAGCGAAGTATCCCTTCAAACCCCGCAAAACGTCATAGGTTGCCCTACTAAACCCCCCCATTCCATCCCCTAGGTTCCGCCTTAATTAACCTTAATTGGGCCGACTATCTCTGAATAACCTTAAGGAGGGACCCTAGTATAGAGGGGGTAGTAGCGGAAGCCATGATAATGTATGATAATGCGTCATTTGGCCCGCCCGCACCGTAGATGTCCATTCTCCTTACCCTTACCTTGCGATATGAAAATCAACCCAGAACCCCGTAGCAATTCTCGGTCTTCAAGCCCAAAACTGAACGAAGGTGAGTCGTAAGTTTCCATTTCATATTCCATTATCCCAATATAACTCCAATATAACCCCTAATATTAACCCAATGGGTAGGGAGTACTGTTCTTGGGGATGCTAGTCAGGCTACTACAGGGATCAAGTCCTCCATTCCAAGCTAGCCATCTGTAGATAAACCTGAAACCCTGAACCCAAAATGCATGACACCTCAAGCCCCCAAGAAGACTGGGGTGCTGTTAAGGAACTTAAATTAAGTTACCATAATAGGTATATATAGTAAATAATAGGGTTTCCCAAATATAGTAACTTAATTTAAGTTCCTTAACAGCAACCCAGAAGACCGGAGGAATTTTCTAGCCGCGCTGCGGTGGTCCATCCGGTCCATGTTCGACGAGAGCAAACTGGAGATCACTGCCATGGGCAAGACGCTTTTAGACGGTCTCCGGGTTCCTTTTACATGCCCTTTTCATGGTTTATGGTTTCAGAGTTTATGAGTAGTCAAACCCGAGAAGGACTGGCAAGGGTTTTGTTCATGAGCTACTGTCAATATTAGGCGGTCAATGGACCATTCATGGGGGTCCCTCCTATGTTTTAGTATAGTCGCGAATGTATTCCCTAACAAGGAACCTGTGTCCGGTAATTATCTGGGAAATATTGACCGAAGCCCATATGGTTTGATGATGGCAAGGGCTCGATGAATGCAGGGGCGCAACCCACCCCCAAACCCCGAAATAATGACCCCTCATTGCCTCTCGGTTCCAGGTAAGTTGTCCATACGATGGCGGCTGCACTTGTGGCCAAAAGGACGGGTTTACTCTTAACCAACTTAAGTTACTATACTAAGGAGACAATTTTAAATGTTATATACCCATACTATGGCAACTTAAACCCGGCACCCCTAACTAAGGACACCTTATTATATATGTGCGTATATATATATCATGTACCCATACTATGATAACTTAAGCCCTAACCCTTAACTAAGGAGACCTTATTATATATATATATACATATCGCGTACCCATACTATGGTAACTTAAATCCTACAACCCTAAACCCCTAGAACCCTAAACCCCCTACACCCCTAAACCCCTACACCCCTACACCCCTAACCCCTGAACCCCTAACCCTTAAGTTCCTTAACAGCACCGCAGAGGAGTCATGACTCATGCCCTAGACTTCTTGGCTCCGGCACTCCAAAGCTGGGGCTTTCACTTGCGGGATCCCGACCATTTGGAAGCAACAGCCATAGTGGAAGGATACTGGGCTGCTCTTGGTTTAGGGTTTAGGGTTTTAGGTTTTAGGGTTTAGGGGCAACAGCCATAGTGGAAGGGTACTGAGCTGCTGTTAAGGAACTTAAGTTGCCAGAATGTTGGGTGTTTAGTGAATGATATAGGGTTTCCTCATTTATAGTAACTTAATAATTCATATTATAGGGTTCGTGATTTATAGTAGCTTAAGAAGTTGAGTTCCTGAACAGCAACCCAGGATACTCCAACTACGAGTTTGATCCCTGGACCGGGTTGATCACCAAGCACACGGTGGACATCAAGAATCCGCCCCTTTTCATCACCGACCTTTTGCGGCAGTACTCCGCCAGTGAGGTGAAAGCCTCCCTGCCCTATGGGCTGCCACTGCGGTTTCAGGCAGATGCCCTCCCACAGAATGCTGGTGCCCTCGCTGGAGCCACTCTGCGAGGGGAATCCCGACGCTCCACCACCGCACGCACTGCCAAGGTGCGGCGGTTGTGAGTTCTGGGTGGTCCAAGGAAGAGTCTACTTCCATCCTGGTAGCAATTCCATTTCAACGCAGTTGTTTCTTGGTTAACAACACAAAACGTGCGGGCCCACCATGTATTATCACTGGGGCCGAGGTATGCGTGCCAGAAGCTGGATTCCACATTACCACTTGACATGAGCTCCATTCTTGAACAGGAGGTCTTCAAATCATCACGGCAAGGAGGAACGTGGGCTGCGCTCCAAATCCGGTCCCATTCTTACAATCACGTCGTGCGTACCATGAACGCGTACTGGATGTTGAAGTATGAAAGGTATCCGAAAGGCTGGGAGACACTGAGACAGTACCATGTCTCTAGCGGCGCATTCAAAATCGATTCCAAGACAACATGTAAAGCAGGGCCATGAAACCAATCAGCAGATAGATCACGTAGAAAGAGCTTGTGTTAAGCTTCCCAAGCAGGGTCTGCTTCTTGAACCTTGAAGCATTGAGGGCCTTTGAGGGGCAAGATGCCTCGCACCGTGACGCCCTCTGACAACCTCAGAAGTTCTCAACAATTGGAGTTTTTAGGCTCAGGGTTCCATTGGGGTAATAGTTGGGTTATACTGGGCTTATATTGGGGTAATGGAAAATAACATGGAAACTGCTTATTACTCAAGGCGACTAGACAGCCCGTTATGTAAGCCAAAGCTGATCCTAAACCTGTGAAGGCCAGCGGCAAGGAGTGGTCATTCCCTCAGCAGCTTGGCCAACATAGAAGGCTTCTCCTCGCTGCTGCTCCCCTTTTGGGGGGGGTACCCATTACCCATGATAAGGATTATAGCATAGTGGGGTCTAAATTTGGTTCCCCTAAACCCTGAATCCTATTAAAAAAAACCTGAACCCTATATTTTATGAGGAAAGCCTCATATTCCAGGGATCCCCCCAAGTGAATCTGCACCGTTTAGCCTCTAAATTTGAAGGTCCAGCTCAGAGGGTTGCGGTTGTTTCGTCGTGCAGGATTTGGGGACAACGGCCGCAAGGGATCCATGTGAGCTATACCTGGGTTGCTGTTAAGGAATTTAAATTATGCTACTGTATTGGGGAAACCCTATTATTTACCATATATACCCATGACGGTAACTTAATTTAAGTTCCTTAACAGCAACCCAGTATAGTCCAAACTTCTTCAAGGGGGGTTATATGGGGGCTGACATAGAGGAGTATTACAGGGGTTATTCAGGGGGATACTAGGAGTCTAGACTATGGTTCATGTAGCTATGTTGCAGTATATGCTTGGACCCAAAAGTAGTTGCATGGGAACCCCTTTGTGTGATAAGTATTCACGATACAGCTATATGTCTATTTTTTTTGGAAAGCTCTTGTGGGTTTGTCAAGGTCTTACTGCACGTGAGACGTTTGCTTGTAGTGAGGGCCGAGGGCTTCTTGATGCGTTCATCAACAGTGTTGTGCATGTGGCTCCTGTTGCGATGATTGTTTAGAGTCTTACTGGCATGTTGCTCGTACTCGCTTTCATGTAAGATACTTCTGACGTAAAGTCGTACTCTAGTTGCAGCTCTAAGTGCCAGCGATGAGAGCATCTGTGCTAGTTCCAGTAGCATCATCAAATTGGTCCTCATCACCACCATCATCATCATCATCACCACATCGGCCATGCTCCTCACTGTCATGCGCCGCCTTCTTACCGCTTTGCTGCGCGCTGAAAGTGAGCTTCTGCAAGCAGTCTCCGCCGATCCTCAAGCGGTACACCTAAGATCCCCTTATGGGTCCCTTTGATGCCGTGCATCTCTACAGGTGGCCGTATGTAGGGGTTTCGCAAAATTAGGGTTACCCTTCTTTGGGGTCCCTGTAATAAGGATATAGTAGATCAGTGTCTATATTGGGGTCCCCCGCCCATTTTGGGAAACTACCATGTTACATGTTGTCAAACTGCTAGATGCATACCTGGAGGTTCACTGGTAGGCAGAGGTGGCGTCGAAGTAAATGCAGCTCGCATCCAGTTCAGATTGTAGTTCCACTGAAAGCATAGCAGGGTTCCTAAGAAATCCGAACGACATGTTCCCAAAACACTCTAGCCGACTCTAGCCAATCCTTATACGTACTCCTTCAGTCTGTTTACACTAGTTGCAGCACATTCGTGCCTCATCCAGATATTGGGCATCCCTCCACCACCTACATGATAAACAAACTATATGGAGGGTCAGGTCATATTTGATATTAGAGTAGGGGGCTGATTAATACCATGGGGAGGCGATTCACCCTGAAAGTGGCCCACTATGCCGCCAAGGAGCTGCGAAGATGACTTTGAATGCAATGGAGGCACTGCGAACTTTCCGTTGCAGTGCTGTGGCCTTGCTGAACTTGCGCTGTTTCTCACTTCCAGGGGCCCATGTGTACACCTCCCTTGCCAGAAATGGAATTTACAGCAAAGATGCGGACTTTTCATTCTGAGAAACGCACAAAACCTGCCCAAGGCGCAAAAACAGGTCAAGAGTGCCCCTTCATATGCTTTGTCACGACAATCCCCAATTCCTCAATCTAAAGTTCAAGGCCTCCATCAGTCGTCGGCACCGGCCTGACGCCCCAACCTCCCAACCTTCATCATTGAGTCCTTGAGCTAGGTCCTCAATTATTCTGCATGAATAAATTAGGGCTCCAAATCGCCCAAGGTGGGTACTGTTTATAGACATCGGGGCCCAATGTAGACATTATTTGTAGACATGGAGCTCCAGGGTAAAGCCCTGGATAGTCTATGTACATGTCCTTTGAAGAGGGTCCTTCCTAGAAGCCTTGGATCTCATGCAGGCTGTGGCCTCCCGATCTGCTATCTATATGCCTCAATGGAGCTTCCATATATGCCCTAGTCTGACTCTTTCCAAGTATCCATACGTAGAACAGAAACCCCACTAAACGTATTGAAAGATACCTCCAACTTACATAAGTTATCGCTGAGGTGAGTTGCCGCTACTTGGTAAATTCTGCTGCAAGCCTCCAGACGACGATGTGCAGCCGGATTCCAAAGATGCTTGACTTGCAAAGCTCCAAATCCTCAACCAGAAATGTAACTCTAGGATTCAGGGTTAACCCTCCTTTCTTAATTGCAGCTACAGTGCTGCATAATCAAACGGTTGATAACGGTAGGAACATATTTTCCCGAGGTTATATAAAGGCTACAGACGGGTTCTATCTGGACTTGTTGAGTCTGTGCGGGGCTGTAGCAGGCGCTATAGGAGCAAGTTGGGGGTTTCTTGGACTTCCTCAAGCTTCGTTGAAGAAATACTCGGACAAGCTCTTTAGCGGCTGCTTCACTCTCTGTATTTTGTTGTAACAGTCTATGAAGCGTGTGAAAGCATACGCTCCCGCCCCTTGCTCTAAGCTCTGCGGAGTCACAAAGAGCGACCCCAATAATCCCCTCGCGCATAAGCCCGAGCGGAGTCCTGCATCTCAGTATGCGCTCGAACCCCGGACTTTAAAACCAAAAGCCCTAGCTGGCGCAACATAAGCCTCCGAAAGATCTACAGATCCTACAGATCCCCCCATACTAAAGATGAGCCCCCTGACTGGTAACCAAACACCAACCATTTGTCCCTCAACCTTCTTCGTATTACTACTAGTCTTACCAGTACCGCGACTGCTACTGCTCCTCCTACTACTACCACCACTACGACTACTGCTACTCCTGCTGCTACTACTACTGCTACGACGATTACCACTACTACTACTACTACTACTACTACTACTACTACTACTACTACTACTACTACTATTACTACTACTACTACTACTACTACTACTAGTGCTACCACCACGACGATTACTACTACTACTACTACT
>CAJNIZ010026058.1:13172-31292 GCA_905231905.1 Symbiodinium pilosum | reverse complement strand
ATTTTGGGAAACTACCATATTGGTGTTGGAGCTCACCTTTTCGGTAACCCTGGTCTGCAGTTTGGTCCAAATGTTGTGACCATTAGCTTTTTACATGTCTGCTGTAAAAAGGCGCTGTGTGCAGGATGCGCCGTGATTGACACACAGGAGTTTCTCGAAAGCGCGGGACCCTCACGGAAACGCGGCAACTGGGAGTGTATACCTTTAGCCGTAGCAGCCCCAAGATAGACCCCAAGACACCACGGTATTTTTCAGAGAGACAATCAAAAAGGGCCACTTGTTTGTTGGAAGCCTTGAAGCCTAAACTTGGTATCTTACACGTATATCTCCGTCTAAGATGAGCACTGGAAACCTAAATCCTAAACCCTAAATCTTAAACCCTAAGCTCTGAATCCTAAACCTTAAATCCTAAACCCTAGTCTCTAAATCCTAAACTCTGTGCGCAAGGCTTGATGCCCTCAAATCGGGCAGATCAGCGCCTAAGGTGACCTCAGCGCAGCTCCCAGCGCTTCAGACGTTGGGGTAGATCTACATGCGGCATATAGGGATTATATAACGGTTTAGGGTTTAGGATTTAGGGTTCAGGATTCAGCGTTTAGGATTCAAGGTATTGCGGTTGCACCGGTATATAGGGTCTACGTAGGGGATGCATAATCATATAGGGTATATAGGCATTATACAAAAGAGGAGGTGTGGGTATATATGGGGACTATATAGCCCCTGAACCCTGAACCCTATTAGGTATACTCAAGCAACAAAGTACGCACATAGCAACCGATCTGGCTTCAAAAGATGATTTTGCGGATGCTCTGACCCTGGGCTGAAAGGAAGTTACATTATGCACAACCTGAAGTCCCAGAACCCTATAAGCCCTAAATCCCCCAAATCCAAAGGCAGCGCAGCAGCCCTTGCTTGCGGAGTCCGGATGCCCAGCCCTCGCACGGACAACTTCTCAGGGAAACTCCTCAGGAATTGAAGCTTAGGGATTGAGATTTCTTGTTCAATTATGGAGTTTGGGTGTACGAGGATTCAGGGCTTTAGGATATTGGGGTTTGCGGTTTAAAGTGTGAGGCCTACGGCTTGGCTAGGGTTTCGGCTAAGGGATTAGGCTTCGGTTCTAAAGCCTGGCGTCATCTTGGTTGCTGTTAAAGAACTTGAGCTCAGTTACTAATATAAATGGGTATATGGTTTAAACTCAGTTACAGTAATATGGATGTATATATATATACACACTAAATGATGTGGTTTCCTTCTTATAATAACCTAATTGAAGTCCGTTAAGAGCAAGCCAGTCATGGACCCGTTTGAGGTCCAAATCCTTTTGCCACGGGATGCCGTGTGGCCCCACGAGCCCTGTCTCTTTCGTCCATGCTCCCTAGATTACAGATTTCCGGGCTGGCCCACAACCCTACTTATCCTTAAATATCCCTAGCTCAGGTGGAGCCTGGGAAGCTTAGCATAGAGGGTGGTAGCAACGGAACCCATGAACATGGTGCGCCAAGTTTCAAGTAACGAAGCTGGCAGATCTGTCCGGATTACGTGGAGAATAGGGTGGGATCATATTTCAAGACAATGCTATTTCTAAGTCTTCCTGCCCTTTTTCAAATTCTGTGAATTGCAGAAACCCCAAATTGCGGAGCTTAGTCCAGCGTTAAGTCCAGGGGCACAAGTGGCGAAAGGGGTGCCAGTGCAAGGTGCACTTGTTTATGCCGTTTTAAGATGGCCCCTAGTATATATATAGACTGTTGCCGGGTACCCCAACTTAACACTGCTTACAATCATCCGTGAATCTCCAGGTAGACCTGGGGAAGTCGTTAACCCGAAGAGCATATGAGCTATAGTCTAAACTCCTTAAAGGGGGCTATGTAAGGGATTATATAAGAGAGTACTATGGGGTTTCTGAGGGGATACTAGAGTTTTATACTACAGCTCATATACACCCTGAATCCTGTAAATATGATATCCGCATCCCAAAGACCCTAACGATAACGCTACGCCGCCTGATATCCCTAAATCCTAAAGCCCTAAACCCTAAAGCCCTAAACCCCTAGACTCCTAAACCCTAAGCCCTATATGGGTGGTTGTCAAAATTATGGTCCCTTTTTGGATCCCTATTATAATTCGGCACCTAATATTTAGGGTACCCAAAAAGGGACCATAATTTTGACAACCACCCATATCCCTTTGTACAAGCCCATGTCTTCGTGTCGGACCAGGGCTTCCCACAATGAGCTTGGCCTCCCCACTTACTGTGGGTTAGTAGGGACTAAGGGAATCGAACCCCTGAGGGAATAGGGGTTTAGTGTTTAGGGTGTTTAGGGTTTAGGGTATATAGCCCCTATATAATATGGATAACGGAGCAGAAAATGGCGTATTCCATACTATATAGTATATTTTCTTGCTCCTACTAACCCTAAGCCCTATATATTTTATTCCCTTATTCCCTACTAACCCTAAACCCTGAACATACGCAAGCCCTATATCATCTATTAAATTGCTATTCCTTTATTCCTTCCTAAGACCCTAAATCCTAAACCCTAAACCCTAAACTTTAAACCCTAAACTTTAAACCCCAAACCCTAAGAACCAGTAATTCCAGGGCTGGGGAGCCCCTGGACCTGATCTGCTCTTGGCAGAGCCCTGCCGTTTCTGAACCAGGCGCGTGCCACCGGCTTCCGAGGGCCCATGTAAGGATTTAGGGTTTTAGGGTTTAGGGTTTAGGGTTCAGGGTTTAAGGTTTAGGGTTTAGGGGTTTAGGGTTGAGAGGGCAGGATTTGGGGTTTAGGGTTTTAGGGTTGAGGGTTTAGGTTTTAGCGTTTAGATTTTTGGGTTTAGGGGTTGAGGGTTGAGAGGGCAGGATTTGGGGTTTAGGGTTTTAGGGTTGAGGGTTTAGGTTTTAGCGTTTAGATTTTTGGGTTTAGGGTAGAGACTTTCGACCCAAAGTGATTCCTACTGAGACACTGTGGGGCCCTTCAATAAAGTAAGTATGAGGGTGTGCCAACCCTTCTAGTTCCGTCCTAGGGCTTGGGGGCGATTCTTGGTTTGATAAATTTCTGGCCCCAAGTCTTTGCAGCCCAATGGCTCCCATCGGTTCAGCACAGCCCGCGGAGTGTAGCTGTTTAACGTTTGCTTTCTTGCATATTGCCGGCTTGAATTCCTCAAGTCATTGGCAGGTTCGATCTCAGGTAACTCAGAATGTACTCTACTATAACATAATATAATATAGTATACTATAGATGTATATATTATAGTATACTATTCTATAGCAGTCCCAAGCAGGCTATTGTGGCTGTTGCAACGTAGTCATGGATGTATGCAGTTTATGTGTTGGACCAGGTCCTTTGCTACAGTTTTCAAAGACCAAACAATGTCCGAGTACAGTCTTGGCCGTGCCTACCATGCCCTCTTGGTATGAACACGACATGAAGACTACCTATACCAAGGCTCCGCAAATCAGGAAGGTATACCTGCAAGAAATGGGCTTGATAATGAAGACAGATATTAACACAAGCTCCTGATCTACTGTTCTAGCAGCTCCAGCGTCGGAAACATTGTCCCGCGTAATCCTTGCAACCACTGCGTCGACGAACCAGGAGACCCCAAGCGCGATCCGAAGCTCTGAATGAACGCCTTGTCTAGTGTTATTAACTGTGTAATGGAGAATACCACCGTGCCCAGTACCGAGTAAGACGTTTTGGATATAGTGTGTTGGAGGAATGTAATCTTATGCGACTTATCAACCAAAACACTGTCAGCTCATTTAAGCAGCGAAACAGCTTTCCTGCTGAGCAACCCCGGGCCATAACTGACGAATCAAGCCGTTGAACCCGTTAGAGCTGAGGCCTGGCCCCTAAATCCCAGACTTTCAAGGGGCCCGTTTAAGGAACAACAAGCAACGTTAATAACGTGGCGGTACACACTTGTGAAGTCCATGTCCTTTTCTATTCCTTCATTCACTTAACCTGAACCTTGGGCAAAACCACCTGAACCTTAGATGATCGTTTCCATTTTCTTTTCCATTGCTTCATTTTCTCTTCATCCCCTCCGCTGGGGGTTAAGCTGATTGTCTGATTTGGTCAACTGCAGGCCCCAAGGTGCTGGATGTGATTCTAGAGGGAAAAGTGGGTAAAGTTCGACCAGTCCAGGCGCACTTGGGTGGGTGGGAGGGGGGGGTTGCTGTTAAGTAACTTAGATTAAGTTACCATACTGGGTATAAATAGTAATTAATATGGATTCCGCAATATAGTAACTTAAACTAAGTTCCTTAACAGCAACCGTGTGGGGGAGGGGGTTAGTGCTTCAGAGCTCCATGGCTTGGCGTTTCAGGGCTTAGGGCTTTGAGGTTTCAAGGTCGTCTGGGATTCGGGCGTTTGCTTCAGGGTTGTGCGGTTTCGCTTCAATCTGATAGGGTTCAAGCAAGCCTTGAAGACATGCCTCTTTTCTACATTGCTCTGCTCTAGTCTACTCTACTCCAAAGGAATTATCAAGCGCGTTTTTTCGTGCTGTTGTTCGAGAAGCGCTACGCAGAAGCCTATATAGTAGACCCACCCAGCACTTCCCGGGACTTTGCGGAGTAGGACGGAAGCCAAACTTCTGCCTGCATTGGCTTCTCTCAACATAGGAAATAGCTTGTAGCTGCAGAAATGGCATCTTTGCTGTTAAAAGGTTTTCTTCAGACATCTGAATGCCAAAATGTGTTGCTGACAATTTCTGTACAATCCTCACATCACACTTCAAATCTGAACGAAATATGCTGATACTCCTATGCCCCACCGCGTGAGTAATTAGTTGTAAGTTGTAAGACGATGGCCCTTTTGAGAATCAGCAGCCTACAGCTTTGCGCCACCAAAGGGGACCTAATGTTGAGACGGCATATTTCGAAATGGATAGCTGAGCAGGCACAGTTCCCTGTGCGCGCCGGCCAGGCGTGGACAGTAGTTGCTGCTGCGCCAACCTCTACCCTAAGTGTCCAGGGTTTAGGGTTTATGTAGGGTTTCGGGTTCCAAGTACCCAGATGTTTGGGCTTTGCGTACCAGAAATCGCTCCGATCAACCATTTAGCGCCTGAAGCCCCATCACTTGGGTACTTGGCCCGCTCTTTGAGAATGTCCTACCCGTACCAAACATTGGTTGCCAAGTTGGTTGTGGGTATAATCCATCCTGCGAAATCATGCCTCCTCGGAACTTTTTCAAATGCTGAGGGTTTGATGCGCTGCCCTGCGAGGGTCGAAAGAAAGTGGGTATCGGTCACATTGAAGTAGGGTTTTTACCATGGTCTTTGGCTGGTGTATATAGGGTTCCTGGAAAATTTTGGTGAGCGTATCTTTTTGGAGTCCAAGGTGGGGACCTCAAACAAAAACCGTGAGTCAGCATCAATCTCACCAATGCAAGCTGTTGGCTGACATGGGCACACCAATTTTGAAACCTCGGGAAGTCTTCGGATTTTCTGAAAAGGCAAGGTTTCATGTTTCAAGGTTTTCCGGCTACTAGTGTCGCGTTATCAAGTGACATTTTCACGGAAATTGTCCCTACAGCATCACTGTGGGAGTTAGTCACTGCCCCTTGCCAGAATTTTTGACACTGCCAGACAAACTCGTCTTCATAAAGATTTTTTAAGATGTTTGCAAGCGCACGTGTAGGGCATCCACCGCTTTAATTGGATCGCAACACCTGTTTGTTTCTGTTCAGGTCCTGTGCGTGATGGGGCCCAGCGGCGTGGGCAAGAGCACGTTACTGTCACAGCCTCAGAGCTGCGAGCACCGTAACAGTGAGTGGGTCCATTCTTCATCCACGAGCTTCTAAAGTTTCATCTCGTTCGAGACAAGTCCCCGCATGAGCTATAGTGATTGCTGTATCGTTTCAGACTTTGGGCTTCGATGCCCTGATAGGAGGCTTTCGATCTAAAACGAAGCCTGAATGAGTTTCGTGACGCGCCTCTGTGCCGGCCAACAAGTTGCCAGCCGACTGCAGTAGCAGTGCGCAGCAGTCACAAAGCAGCCCATGCCCTGCATCCATCATCCGCCATGTGCTTGCATAACTCCATATTGAGGGCTCATTTGCTCGGTATGTGTGCCAATCCAGCGGAATGATCTAGGTTCACTCTAGGCCTGTTGTTTATGGACACAAAGCATATAACCCGAAACTCCATGCATGTCTGCGCTCCAACTTGCACACCTTTCCAGGACACCTTGTGCAGCTGAGGAAGTGGATTGCCGACCTCTCACCGTGCGACGCTGCTAGGTGGCCTCCTTGCTTTGACGCTGCTTCATGGGATTTTCTCGTCGATGACGTTTCAAAACGCCTTAAAGGCGACCCTGTAAGATCCCTATGATGTTCATGCATCCTGAGGGTCATCGCATTTTTCGTATTGCGAGAACCTCTCCCGTACTTCGTGGAGCATGGCTCGTGGGCTTTCAGTTTAGAACAGGATGGCAAGGAATTGTTGGACTATGCGTCGAGATGGCAGCAGGCATGAGGCAGATATGTCGGACGGGTGCTAGCTAGATGCTGGAGGGACTCTGGAGCGGTCTGAGAGCTTTCAGTTGGCAAAACCGGAGAGTGCAATGCCAGGCAGCTTAACGCTTTGCTAGCTGGCGAAGACTGGCCTACGCGTCGCCGATGCTCTGAACACAAATGCCGAAATTCCATGTGTGCTCTATACGTTGTGACCCGAGACATCAAGGGTAGCAAGATGGCACATTTCCCAAGCCAAACCGCCTTTTGAGGTGTTCCAGAGAATGCTTGGCACCTTGTTTGGAAAGCACGCAACCCAAAGCGCAAGGATGGTCGAACAAGAATGGCTTCTTGTCAGAAAAAGCTAGCTGAAGCAAAAGTCATCGTTTGGAACCTTGGACCGCCAAGTGCATACCTGCACAGGACCCCTTGGGGCACAAAGCGCATACTGCACAGGCACTTGCATCCGGTAATTAGTGAAGACCCCTGAACCCTAAACCCTAAACTCTAAACCCCGAGCCCTAAACTCTGAACCCTAAACCCTAAGCCCGAAAGTGGCATGAGCAGGTTTTTCAGGTCGTAACTGTCCAAAGTGAACCTTGCGACATTGCGAGTGAGACCTTGCTTCTGGGAGTTGGTGGAGGCCTCTGTGGCCGTGGGGTAAGACCATGGGCCTATGGGTCTCTGCCCTGAAGGGTCCAAGGACCCCCAAAACAGGGCTTCAGAGCCCAAAAACCATTAATGTTATAGTATTTGGGCCCTAAAACTTTTTTTTGGGTCCTTGGACCCTTAGGGTTCTTGCGTCTCGCTGTGAAGCGTTCCTCGCCCCTGGACGGAGGAGAGAAGGAAAAAACAAAGAACTAAACCCTAGATTCTTCACAGACCCTAAACCCTAAACCCTAAACCCTAAACCCCACCCTGTAGCTCCAGGATCCTCAGCAGGTTGGGTTGCTGTTTAGGAAGTTCGAGTTTGAAGTTGCCATAGGGGTATAATATAGGATTTAGGGTTACTATATTATCCTCCTATATAATTTAGACTCAAATGAAAAGAAAATGGAACATAAAATGCAAACTGGGGCAATATGGGGGTTAAGGAACTTAAATTAAGTTACCATAATAGGGGTATATAGTATTTGATAAGGATTCTTTGCTCTAGCAGCTTAATTTCAGTTCCTTGAGAGCAACCCAGGCGAATCCTAAGTATAAGACCCTAAACCCTACACCCTAAACCCTAAACGGCGCAATTGATCTAGCAGACAGAGTCTGCTTGCTCCTGATGGTTGACTCCTACTTGTTGGGTCCCTAAACCTAAGGGGTTTGGGGTAAATAGCAGTTTCCATTTTTTCCACTATCCCAATATATCCCCAATATACTACAGCCATTTCCAGCTTCGTTTTCATCATCCCAATATACCTCCAATATGCTATAGTTTCCATTTTTCCATTATCCCAATATATCCCCAACGCATTATAGTAGTGTCCAGTTTCTTTTCCATTCCAATTTTGACCCCGGCCAGAATGTCGGTGGGCGGAAGAGACAAGGGCGACATGACGCGGCGGCCCCGGCATCACCAGGGGTTTTGGATTTCTGGATGCAGGGCTGACATCTCAAGCCAAATGAATGAGGTCAGGGCCGTTGACTGACCGAACTTCGATTTCTTGACATCGATACCACATCGCAAGTGCCAAAGCCCCTCTCAACTGGAGATCAAACTGCCCCCCGTCTTGGGCCACGACAGCATCACGTTCAGGTTGACCCGCACCGAGGGTAGTGAGGAGCGTAGCTGATGCCGCGTGTACAAGGTAGCTATAGGTAGCTCAAGGTACTATAGTCCCCCTTAAGTAGATAGAATATGGGGTACATGGGGATCTTATTATAATATACCCAAAGCCATATTCTATCTACTTCAGGGGGACTATAATTTGTTGTGCCTACGAAGCTGGTAGCGTCTTCCCTCTGTTGATGGGGAAAATCCTTCACCCCAAGTCCCCTGAGTATGGTAGATATCAGAGCATTGCCTGGCAACAGAATTCCTTCATCCACAGTTGTGCAACAACAGCTTGCGCCCCAAACCCCCAAATCTCTGAAAAAACATGGCCTCAGGCCCCAGGAATGGCGCCGGGAGGTTGCTGGCCCTGCCTTTTGAGGAGTCCTTTGCTTTAGAGGTTATACTTAGACCCCCCAAGTACCCTCTGTAGGACACCAAATACCCACAGGGAGGAATCGCGTAGACCACATCTAAAGTATTTTAGAGGTAGTTGGGAGGTCCTGGCAGGCCATAGGGCTTCAGGGCGAAGGTTTTCGAGTTTGCAAGAGCAAAACCACAAGGCCTTACCATAAGCTCCGCACCCTGAAGGTAGAGTTGGGTGTTCTGGGGGGGATGTATTGAAAGGGCAAGCGAGATATCAAGACTATTGCTAGCGTTCAGGTTTGTTCAGTTTGTCCTGACAGCGTTGCAGAGAGTTCCAATCTTTGGGCTGTGAAAGCTACTCGCCAAGGGTATGCGCTATAGTCTAAGCTTCTTAAAAGGGATTCTACACGGCATTATCTAGGGGAGTCTTATAGCGGTTATTGAGGGGGATACTAGATGTTTAGACTATAGTTCATATGCTTTGAGGTTTTGGTGAGCACGGATATACGGGCTTGTGGAGCCAAGACATGAGAAATTTTGGGTTAATCTCAAAGCTCTCTTCATATATTATTCCAAAATACTCTGAAGCCCCGCAAAGGAACATGCAACACTACCCTAAACCCTACACCCTAAACCGGCCCAATCTATCGTGACAAGCAAGCCTAACGACCCATAGAAGCAACAGCTTAAGACTCTTCAGTTAAGTTGTAGTTTAGGGCTTCGGGTTTAGGGAAGTATAGGTTTTTGGGAAGTAGATGAGTATTGGGTACTTAGATTCTAAGGGCTACCGCAGGTCTCCCCAAGATGCACAGCCCAAGCCCTAAACCTTAAAAAGCCCTAAAGGCTAAATCCTAGATAACCCTAAATCCCAAACAACCCTAAACCCCAAACCCTAAATAACCCTAAACCCAAAACAATCCTAAACCCTAAATTCAAACCAACCCCAAACCCTAAACAACCCTAAACCCTAAATTCTAACCAACCCTAAACCCTAAACAACCCTAAACCCCAAACCCTAAACAACCCTAAACCCTAAACAACCCTCAACCCTAAACAACCTAAACAACCCTAAACCCTAAACAACCCTAAGCAACCCGAAACGCTAAACAACCCTAAACCCTAAACAACCCTAAACCTTAGACCCTTCACAACCCTAAGCCCTAAACCCTAACCTGCAGGTCCTCTACGTGCACCAGGTCAAAGCACCTCTGCCAGGAACCCCGCGCAAGCTGATTCAGGCCAGGTGGTCTACTTATGATTTAGGATTTCGGGTTCAGGATTGAGGGTTCAAGATTCAGGGTTCAGGGTTTCGGATTTAGGGTTTAGGGCTTTGGATTTAGGGTTCTGGGTTTACGGTCTAGGGTGGCGTTCCTCAACATCAAAGGGGTAATCATACGGGGCGCTACGAAACACAGGGAGAAAGCCATGATTTTTCATGGTGCCGTCTAAGGATGGGATCAGTTGTTTGAGACTAGCATTTGACAGGATTTGTCCGATACAAGAGTTGAGGGTTGGGGAATTTACTTTCGCGAAGGCGCGCTGATTTTAAGATGTCGCATCTCATAATGTGGTGTAAACTGTAAACTATGACTCAACCCTAAACCCTAAATCCCAAACCCTAAACCGTACACCTTAAACTCTAGGGACATGAGTCTGCTCTTCAGGATGCAGCTGTTGCATGTTTCACCTTCTTTGGGTTCTTTGTACCTACATAATGTAGACCCATGATTTAGGGTTTAGGGGTCTAGGGTTTAAGGTTTAGGGTTTAGGGGTGACTAAATATTAGGATCCCTACTATAGTCCCTATTCAGGGGAGGGTTTTTTCATCACCGGGCTACATTATCCGTACATAACCATATGCTATCGCTATATATCCCTATATAATCCGATATAACACATTATAGTCCCAGTGTACACCTCATAGAATCTCTTCTCATGACTCTGTAAAACCCCTATCAATAACTTCTACATGTTCCCTAAACCCACACCCTATGTAGTCTCCATGTAACACTATATAAACGCTATAGCTAAGCAGAGGCTGCCCGAAAGCGAAGTTGTCAGGGATTATGGGGGCGTTTAGGGTTTAGGATTTAGGGTTTAGGGTTTAGGATTTAGGGTTTAGGGTTTAGGATTTAGGGTTTAAGATCTAAGGTTAGGGTTTAGGGGTCAAAATATGACCACCTCACTGACCTCACTCCAAAGGGTGGCTTACATCGAAAAATGGTAGGGCTTAGCAACATTGAGTGTACCTGTAACCCAGAATACCTCGAGTTTAGTAGTAATCCCCTCCCCCAATTTAATGTACACACCCTTACAGGTGGGGTCTAGGGTTGGCAGTTAAGGGTTGAGACCCCAACCGGCCACCTGCACCTGAGCTTATGAAGTGAAGAAGGTACCTGAAGCGTCACTATAACACCCCAAAATACACCTCAAAACTTTGTTCTAATTACTGAAGGATTCTACATCAAGCGCCTTACGCCCTTAACACGGGGAGTTCCCAAGATTAGGGTCTCATTTTGGTACCTCTGCATATCAGGTGCCGCAATACCGTGTATAACCCATGATTTTGAGACTAACCCAGATAATTCCTATATAGTACCCTAAACCCTAAATAGTAGCTTCCATTTTCTTCTCCATTATTCCTATAGAACCCCTTCATTACTATACAAAGGGGTCGTTTCCATTTTCTTTTCCACTATCCCCGTATAACCCCTGTATTACCCCACATGGCAAGGCGCTTGAGAAGCTCCACGCCCGGAGCGGCCTAGCACCCCTTGAAGTGGAGCCGGCGGCCTCAGTCAGAATCCGGAGCCAAAATCAGTTCAGCTTGCTCCCCCCTAAGCTGGGTTTAGGGCTCAGGGTGTAGGGTTTAGGGGTTTAGGGTTTTGGGTTTGATTCTTCTTATTTTACTCAACTGCTAAACAACAATAAGAGATGGGAATAATGATTTCGACAGTATACCGATGAGGAACCAGCAAAGCACGTGGGAGCCCATTTAGGTTTCTTTGGCAAGGATTGTGGTCTTTCTAGGGCCATTTTGGCAATCCCAGATTTGTTAGGGGAGTGGTAAACCCTAAATCCCAAATCTTAAACACAACCCTCTAGATCCTAAACCCTAAACCCTATAAATCCTAAACCCTAAACCCCATAAATCCTAAACCATAAACCCTCTAGATCCTAGACCCTAAACCCTATAAATCCTAAACCCAAAACCCTAAAGTCTGGCAACTTCAGGGCAAGCACTGCCACGTGGGAGGTTGCTTCGGGTTCATGTGAGCTGTAGTCTAAACTCATAGGGGGGTTTAGGGGGTTAGGGTTTAGGGGTTTAGGGTTTAGGGCGGTCATATATATATATATATACGGGAGTATATTGGGGGCTACGGTAGGGGATATTCATGGGATACTGGGAGTTTAGACTGTAGCTCATGTTCCCCTGAACACGCAACTTCCATGTTCCTTGTTGTGTGAGGACGTTTGGTCTATGTAACGTTTAATGTACCACAGAAGCCCAACTCCTGGGGAACTTCTCTGCTTTTTTGTAGAACTGTGTTTCCCCTACTGAAGCCTGTATGAGCTGTAGTCTAAACTCCTGAAAGGGGTTTTATAGGGGATTGTATAGGAGACTACTGTAGGGGCTATCGAGGGGGATACTAGGAGTTTAGAATATAGCGCATATAGGCACAAAGGGTCAATCCGGACTCGTGAAACTTGGAGGTTGGCTTTACAGTTTAGTCGTCCTACTCCCTGATTAGTAGGTGGAACCCATGTAGCTGTGGGTAATTGGGGTTGCAGGCAGGTTGTACCTTCGTACTGCTTCCTTAAGGGTCCAAGGACCCAAATAATAGGGTTTTAGGGCCCAAATACTATACTGGTTTAGGAACTACAGCCCTATTGTTTGGGTCCTTGGACCCTTGTAAGGGGTTCGCAAACCTAGAATATTTAGCTGTGGCCTTGGCAATGAGGACTGCATGGGCGTGCTTTGTGAGAGCTGCAAAGCAGTCAGGAAGCTGGGGGACAGCCCTTCCTAGACTCAATTCCCTAAACCTGAAACTCAAACTCTCAACCCTAAACCCTCAAACCAAGAACCCTCAACCCTAAGCCCTAAACCACGCGGGAAAGTACCGCAACAGAGATCCAATGTTTGACACATGTTCATGTCCGTGCCTCCCTGTAGGTCCCCAAGAGCCTCAACAGTAAAGCTCCCTTCCTTCAGGGTTTAGGGTTTAGGGTTTAGGGTTTAGGGTTTAGGGTTCAGAGCCTTCATAGAAGGATCGAAGCAGGTGCCCCTGGCTTTTAAAAGCTGCCAGGCTCAGGTAGAATATCTATAGTCTCCATAAGACTTCACGAAAGGGCTCCCGTACGTAAACCAAACTGCAACCCATAGGCTGGAGCAGCCCGCATGTTGAGGAACTTCAGCTAAGTCAACGCAATATGGCTACATGGTAAAGAATATGGTTTCCTTGGTATGGCAGGATAACGGTTAAGCGTCTCGTATTTTATTTGGGGGGTACTGGGGTTGTCAATATGGAGTAAGATTCTGACATGTCTTTTGGGTATGGCTTTTAAAGGAGAATGTCACCTTACTTGATTAAACCATGAAAAACGCTACTCAAGTGAAGCTTCCTTAGACGCAGCCCAGCATACCTTGCCGGACAGAAGTCAGCATTGTCTTGCTGAGGAGCCTGGTCAGCCAGATAGGCACGGCGTTTGACTTGGGTTTAGGGAACAGGGGATCAGGGTTTACCTGTAACTCCAATTATCTATGTTCAGTTTAGGTGGGGCTCAGGGAAAGGTTTGAAAAGGGTCCTGGATGCATGGTAGTTTGCTAATCGGGGCGTCTATGCTTCAGCAAACACAGGACCGTACTCATGAAGAGTGCTTTTTTTTTTTTTTTAATGTAGGGAGGCGCATGTTATCTCTTGCGGTTCATGGTTTAGAGTGTAGGGCTATACGTCGTGGGAACTCGTCAAAAGCGCGGAAGCCGCAAATTGTACATGTACATTTGCAGAAAGAACCAGGCTAGGCCTTGTTTCTTTTCATGAAGCGCAGTAGTCTGTACCTTTTCCAGCGGGTAAGCAGGCGTTCGACGCTTTCCAACTAACTCCACCTTGGCAGCTCGAGTGCAGCATTTCCACCATTTGCTGGTGGTCAGAGTGCTTGCTTCTGCTGGACCAGCTGCAGACGTCTGCTAACTGCAATACACAGGTTTGAGAAGATGCGAAGGAGCTGTGAACTCAAATCTCCCAAGCAACAGATTCATTCGGTTCGTCATTTCGCTTTGCAAGCACTTCTTGCTAGCTCAGCTGCATGCATGCAGAAATCCCGCGCTGGCACTCCAAGAGCAGATAGCGCCAAGACCACCAATGCCCTTCATGGGACGCACCTGTAGCACCACTGGGTTGATCAGCACTGAAGCACGAGAAAAGAGCGAGCTGCTCTTATCTTTGCTTGCAATGAGGTGGAGAAGAGTACCTGTGGACATTCTTTCCAGGTGTCTGCTTCAGCGGATGTCGGCCAAGACATTTTTTTAATTGAGGATCTAGAGGAAACACCTGCTGAGGAAATGTAAGCAAGCGGTAGGCGCACCCAAACTGTGTTCTGAAATTAGTGGGACTCGTGCCTATCCTGCGTGGTGAGCTGATGACTGACTTCAATTTCCACATATGTACGACTGGAAGAATCGTGCCGGCAGTTCGCCTTGCGAGAACCATGACACTCGCTAGTGACTACTGACTGCATCCCTAGCTCTGAATTGCTGGAAGTTATTGGCAGTTGCTCTGAGATACCTGCCAGTGGACAGCTGGTTCTGCGACTTTGGGATGTTATCAACCTGGCCATGTCTAATGTTGGGTGACGCTGCAAGTGACAGCTGACCGACACTGGGATCCAGGCATCTCAAATCAAATGCTCTCGCAAACGGCTTCCGTACCCCAAAGGCGGAGCACGGAACATGTTTTTTGAGACCAGTTTTTTTGTTGATGCCTGCGCCTGGAGATGGCAGCTATGCCGTGCCTCGACTTCCCGAACAGATATCACTCGACCACCATGCCTTGTCATGAGGAACTTCGGCTTAGCACAGGGAACCAGAACGAAAAACAGTCCCCCCATGTGGGGGTTCAATGGCTTAGGGTACTCTCCGTTGGGGGGTCGCGGGGACATATAGTGAGGCTTATCTTGTGTTGAGTTTTTTTCTGGATCTCTCCATGTATCATAAAGGCTATGAGTAGCCTCCTCTGTTTGATGGGCATTCTTGGGGGAAGCGAGTATTGACGAGGGAGAGTCATCAAAGGAGACTACTATGAATGATGGCCTAAACAATTTCCATTTTTATAGTGCCAAATCCTTGCATATCCATGATATACCGTGCCCCAAACAGATCGCAAAATGCGTTTAGTACTTATTTAGGCCCCTGTATTGCAATCAAACAGATCAACCTCGTGAGGACTGGAGAAAAGCATGCTGGAACGGCTGCGCCCTTGGGAAACCCGCTTGGGTTCTTTGTGTGTTGCCTTGACAATGCTCAGTTCAGGGTTTGGCTTTAGCGCAGAAATTTTGGCTTGCCATAGCATGCTCCTAGCCAGTGCCCTGATAGTCTAAATCATTACAACCTCATTACAACTGCACATGCCAGCAGGAAAGCCACACAGATCCACATCGCCTTTGCGCACATTGAAGGGCACTTATGGCCAAACTTTACAGATGCCACCTTGAGTTCAGGGCTTAACAAGCTTGAAGTTGTGCAGCAGTCCAAGGTCCAGTGATGCACCCTGAACTCTAAAACGATTTGCTTTTTTTGGCGGGGGTGTTAGGGGTGTAATGCCGTTGGCTGGAATCATTTTGAGGAGCCGCGCGCGCTCCTAGGCTTCCTAAGGTCTACATAGTTTGATACCTCAGATCCATACAAAGCCCTTTAAAGCAAGCCTCTCCTGGAACAAGGTATAGATAGAATCTCTAGTTGTGGCCGACAGTTACCAACATCATTCCCGGATAAACCTTATGTATTTACATGATAATTCGCCCAATAGGCCCCCGCTTCATCACAATCTAGGGTCTGCGAGCTAGAAGTCTTCAACTAACTATATCTAGATCATGCGCATACTCGTTTCAATCCTAAAGCGCCAGAACCGAAGCCTCCAAGAAACAACAGTTTTCAACTTAAGCACTACTTCATACGACCATGAGTCTGAGCTCTTAAATCCTTCACGCACCCCACAACAACTGTCTCAGGCTCCCGCATCCGAGGGTGGAATTCCAAACAGTTCCCAATGCCCGCAACTCCATCCAAAAGGCCAGGGTAGGCGAAGTCCTAGACCCCAAATCCTAAACCCCTAACTCCGAAATGGGTTTAGGGTTTAGGGTACCAAGCTCTTAGACCCCAAAGATTTTACCCTCAATCTCCCGCCCCCTTCGCCCTTCCCCCCCAAAAAAAAGACTCAAGAAGAAACAACAACCTGAACTGAGGCCCTGGTCTGAACTCTCAGGAGGTGAAGGGCAGCGGATGATGTTTGCCATTGCTCCCTGCCCAGCCATTTGGGTGTAGGGTTTTAGCTAAGATTAGGGTTTAGGGTTTGGGTTTTAGGGTTAGCCAGGCAGGGTTTAGGGTTGAGGTTTTAGTTAGTGCTTGGCGTATTACGGCTTTGGGTTTGGGAGGGTTTCAGGACGAGTGTGCGAAGGAACAAGTTCTTGATGTAGGTTGCTTCACGTCGTAAAGCTTATACATCAGCAAGCACAAGGGTAATGCTTCAAAGTTGGTGAGTGTGAAGTTCTGCAGCGTTTAGGGCCAAGGGGTTCTGGACTTAAGTGTATGTCTCATTTGAGCAGCTTTTTTCGGCATGCAAGAGCTATGGTAAACATCGCAGTGGAATACCGCTCGCGTAGTCTCTGGCCTGCAGGGCGTAGTCTTGCGTAGGCTCGCGCAGTCGTGTATAGGTTGTCTTACCCGCACAGTCTTTGTAGCTTGAGTTTCTAGCAGGGGCTGCATCGAATGCCGCGCCTGCCAGATGCGCTGCGTAGTCCGCGTAGTTAGTTGAATATTATGAGCTGCTACTGCAGGGGAAAGAGTGATTCCATTATATGGTCGATCGTTAATTCTGCGAGCTGCCCGAGGGGCACAGAAGATCCTGGCGAGTCTTGCCGAGCAACGGCCGAATGAGCTGATCGCCACATTCTTGCAACCTTTACCTTACCTTTGGTTAGCTCGGAATGAAGGAAAGCATCTTTTGGTAGTCCCCATAGCACCCATTATGTAGTAGTTTCCATTCTGTTTTTAATTCCTCCATTCCCAGCTATCCAAGGGGTAAGTTGCTGATACTCGTAGCAGCGCAATGCCTTGGTACACCGTCGCTGATCCAGGTCTGCAATCAGAAGTCTCGGACAGTGCGGCTTCTGGTAAGAATGGCCATGAACTATGGCAAGCATGACCACAATTTGTGGTATCTATCCGCAACGCATAGAAAGAATTTAGAATCACTCTTTTGATTCTTCGTGGATATAGCCTTGCTATACAAATGGATAACAGAGATATATATATATATACTTGTAGTAGCCCAAAGCATATAGGCGGTGGTGGTCGCTTGTACAAACACCATAAGGAGCGGACTCCGCGGACGGGCCGGCTTTAATTCCATTAGTAGTCAGAGCCGCAGCAGGTCGGTAATGGATGTAATATGATTTCATGGTGTAAAAATTCTAGCAACGAGACGGCGGTGAGTGCCAAATCGTGAAAAATTGCATCGCTCATTTAACATTCTAAACCCTCACCCCCTAATCCCTCAAACTCCGAACCTGGTATCATGTGAGCCATAGTCTAAACTCCTAGTATCCCCCTTAATAACCCTTATACTAGCCCCCTATATAATCCCTTGTACAACCCCCTTTAAGGGCTTCAGACGGTTTAGACTATAGCTCATGTAAAGTCCCACGAATCTGCCGCAAGCCTGCACCCTGACCGAGGCCCTCTCCACGAATCCCAAGTGCCTGATCTTGGATGAGCCAACGAGCGCCCTTGATGAGGACCCCAGCTGCAGCTGGGGATTTTGTGAGCCTCGCCCTGCTTCAATGGGAGTTTCAAAAGGATCCCTGTATATTCCCTTGGAGCAGTATGGCCTCTTTCTTTGAGCAAAAACTGGTGAAAGACGGGTGAGGCACCTGCCTATTTGTTGACCATTGTTGACCAAAGTGCATGGTTGCAATTCAGACTTCATGTCCTGTTCCATTACCAGATAGGTAGTTCCATTAAGTAGGGTCCCATTTTGGTACTCCCAAATATTAGCTGCCGTAATCTCATATATGCCCAAAAGGGGCCCAACAATTTTGAGAACGACCCAGATAGCCCCTACATAGTACCCTAAACCCTAAATACTCGCTTCCACTTTTCCATTATGCGTGTGCAACCCCTATAATACCCCTCCATAACCCTATATGATATAGTAGTTTCATTTTCCATTATCCTTGTATACCGCCTCTATTACCCCCATATAGAACCCTATATAGTAGTTTCCATGTTCTTTTCGATTATCCCTATATAACCCCACCCTA
>CAJNIZ010026047.1:5436-48982 GCA_905231905.1 Symbiodinium pilosum | reverse complement strand
GAATCTTGAAGCAGATCAAGCGGTGAGGGGGGTTATTACTAGGGGAGGGGGATAAACAAGGTTTTTCAAGGTTGCGGGTCTCCATTTCTGATGGCCTTGGAGACATGGAATGCAACTCGCCTTTTCGACGAAATGCATGCAAGCACAAGACCTGCAGATCCATTTGAAACGACCTAGAACCTAAAAATCCTGCATGGCCCTAGATACCTTATACCTTAGGAATTACAGTAGCGAGCCTGCTAAGGTCAGGGAGGATTTCTTGGTATCAACAGTACCAAGTTCTACAAATCCTTATCTACTCCCATTCGAATCTCCATCATTCGGATAAGATCCCTCAACCTTGTATGGCAGTTTCCCAAAATAGGCGGACCATACTATAATCCTTATTCAAGGGACCCCCAACAAGGTACCCCTAATTTTGGCCCCATATACACGTAATCCTTACATTCAACACGAAGCTCTCACGAACCCCCCTAAACCCTAAACCCTCAAGCCCAGATGAACTTATCATTGCTTAGGGTTCTCAAATTTCCATATATCTCAAACCTTTCAAAATTTCCAGCTCAGAATGACCCACCCAAACCCTGAAGAATGGTACTCAACTTCGCCACGCGGCGAGGATGGAGCCTCCGATGTGTCACCGGAGGATCCGATGGAGATGCAGGAGGAGCGGCCATGCAACAGCTTTCCTGAAGTTCAGGGTTTAGGGTTTTAAGATGTCTCAGTGAGGGGGTGCGCTGGTGCTGGAAGCACCCAGACGCGCACCCTGACCTGCAGGAGCCCACCCCTGACTCCTCCCTTGCGTTGACCTTTACTGGTTTAGGGTTCTCTCGAACTTGATCGCGCTGCTGTCTTCTTATTTATTTTTTGCACCTGTCTCGACCAGGCGGGTGCAAGGTTTGGGCTGGGTCTGGCTCGAGGCTTCTTGTGCTTATTGAGATTGAGCCTTGCCGGGAGGCTTTCGCTCTAGATTGGCGGGAGGTTTTGGGAAACCCTGGCCTGGAGAGGCCTGCTTGGCAGGGCCCTGGAAGCTTTGGAAGGATTGAGGTCTGGGAAACCCTCACATCACACCCCTGAAAGGCCTCCTGGTCCCGAAATTTGCTGCCAGAGAGGGCCTGAGAAGTGCCTGAGAAGGGCGTGGGAGGCTTACCTGAAAAGTTGAAAAAGCACTTTGCTGTGGGCTGCCTGTGGGATTGGGAGCTCCGTCGCCAGCTGGAGGGCTGTTGGCTCCGGAGTTACCTCGCCTGGTGGCTTCGACGGGCCCGTGCTCACTCAGTTTAGGCTATAGGTTTTGGGCTTAGGGTTGTAGGGTACAGGGTTTGGGGTTTAGAGTTTAGAGTTTAGGGTTTCGGGATTTTGGGGCTTGGGGGTTTAAGGTTTAGGACATAGGGTTGAGGGTTATAGGGTTTGGGGTAAAGGGGAGAGGGTCGTTGAGGGAGTTTGGGTCCAGTACCGTATCGGGGTCGCAAATGGTGGCATGGAAGGGTTCCACCTTCGTAAGTCACGCCAGGAGCAGAGAGCTTCTTTGCCCAAATAGGGGTGCCTAGAAAACTTAAGGAAGGTATGGGAGTTACAAACAAATTATGGGGGTGTTTTAGAAGGCTTATAAGGATGCTGTAGGGGTACCGTTGAGAAATTTCATATGGTGCAGGAAGTTAGCATGGTTCTATGCGAGCATATGTAGGGTTCTCCGGGAATCTTGGTGAGTGTACATACGCATAAGTTAAAGCAGTGGGCCATATTTCTAAGGTTCCAAGTGCCCAATAGTCATCTTCTCCCATACCTTGATTACAATTAGCAGTACTGAAGCCCCAATTATTGGCTACGTGGACCCCTAGGGCAGAAGCCCAAATTAAACCCCAAACGCCCAACCTTAAATTATAATCAAACCCTAGACCCTAAACATTAGGCACCCTAAACCCTAGACCCTAAATCCGAGACCCTAAACCCTAAACCCTAACCCTTAGACCCTAAATCCTAGACCCTAAACGCTCTACACTGTGGGTATCTTGAAGTTATGTGGGTGTCAATGGTTCCGAAACTGCACGAAAGGCTTACGAGTTGCCACAATGATGACCCATGGTTCAGGGTTTAGGGTTTAGGGTTCAGGGTTCTGGATCTCGGATCAAGGACGTTTTTCGAAAGGTTTTCTGGCGCGCAATTTCCGTTACCTCGGCTTACTCGCATCCCAGTGTTGAAGCCTTGCAAGAGGAGCAATGTCCGTGTTATAATAAACCATAACATACTATAACATACTATTATACTATAATATACTATAATATACTATAATATACTATAATATACTATAATATATTATAATATACTATCATATCATATACCATAATATCATAATAGACCATAATCGTATGCTATAATATACAGATTCTTAGATGTTTTTCCAAAGCAAGGGGGCCCCGGCTTTCCTCGCAGGAGGTGGCAAGAAGTCAGTCTACCTCCTCCCAGTCAGGCTGCGCTGCCCATGAACCGCCCCTTAATAACTCCTATAATGGAGAATCAAATGGAAAAGAAAATGGAAAATGAAATGGAAACTGGGATTATATAGGGGTTATAGTCTAAATTCCCAGTATCCCTCTTGGCAACCCTTGTAAGATTCCCCTGTATATAATCATTTTTTAAGGAGTTTGGACCCCAAACCCCAAACCTTCTACCCCAAACCCTGAAGCGTGTTGCAGGGTTGGTTTATAGGGCTGAGGGTGTAGGGGTTTAGGGTTCAGGGTAGGAAGCAGAGGGCGCATGGTTTTTTTTGCAGTAGCTGCCAGGCATTCCAGGGTGGAAGTGTTGGTCCGAAAGGAGTTTCAGAGGATTGGGGCTCTCTTTTTTGGGAGGCCCCTTGTTGATGGAAACGCCATATATCGCTAATATAACCGTAATATAACCCAAGTATAACCCCAATATAACCCCAATATAACCCTAATATAACCCTAATATGTACCCAATATAACCCTACTATAACCCTCATATATACCCAATATAACCCTAATATAGCCCTAATGTAACCCTAATATATACCCAGTATAACCCTAATATAGCCCTAATATGACCCAGAATTCTTCAGCCAGACTCACGAGGTGCCCTGAGCTCAGACATCGACAGAAGACATCCCAAGGGGTATATTGGGGTATGTAGGGGTATACAGGGATATATAAGGCGTAGGCTTTAAGCTCTAGAGTCTTTTGACTGCAGGTTTGGCTTCAAGCATTTGGGGCCAACGAGTAGCGTTGGCATCTCCAGGTATGGGTTATATGTCTTAGGATTTGGGGTCAACAGCTTCAAGCTCCAAAGCTTGAACCCCAAACCGAATATGTCCCAATATAGCCCTATATACCCCGACATACCCCAATATACCCCTTGTATGGGACCTTAGACCCTTGGGGAAGTTTAAGCCGTGTTGGGGCAGCTCGTGAGCCTTCTGCAGTGTGGGCCAGGCCTTTCGAGTCCTTGAGCCTGAATCTAAGGTTGAAACCATGGGCCCCTAATATGGGCCCTTAGGCCTTCTAGGGGGATTCTAGGGGCCCTTAAGGGTACATGTAGGGTATATAGTAGGTATATAAGGATCCCAGGGTTAAAGGCCCATACTTAAGCCCATGGTTTCAACCTTAGACTGAAAGATCTCTCCTCCAGAAATCAGGCTCTAGACAGAGTCAACCGCAACCTCTAAGTCTTTATCCTGAACCCTTAACCTTGCAATTCCATTCCCTAATATATCCCTAATATAACCCTAATATAACACCAATATAACCCTAACATAACCCTAATATAACCCTAGTATAGCCCAAATATAACCCTAAACCCTAAACCCTAAATATGGCTCTAAAATAACACCTAACCCCCCCTGGTCCCTTGCCAAAGGCTGGCAGAGTAGGAATTCAGAGCCGCATGCAGACCCGCTGGAGGCGGGAGCGATCTTGAGCCCACAATACTCAAAAGACATGGTTTAAGGGTTTAGGGGTTAGTGTTTAGGGTTTGGGGTTTAGGGTTTAGGGTTTGGGGTTTAGGGTTTAGGGTTTGGGGTTTAGGCTTTAGAGTTTGTGCATTCAATACTGATTACTACGAATACTGTTGCTGTAGTTAGTATTATTGCTATTCATGTTATTGTCATTCCTACTTCCCACTATCATTACAAATATGATTATTATTGTGATTAATGTTGCTAGTATGTATTTTAGTCGTATTCATATTCTGAACTTAGTTTTGAGGAGGGTTTAGGGTGTAGGGGTTGGGGCTTGAGGTAGTAAGAGTATTAAGACAATACCTAGAAACTTACTGTGTATCAGGGCGGTTGGGATAATCCAAGTTATAGCCAGGTAGTATGGTGTAGTCTCTGAAAGAATATTTGTAGATACCACTAGTAACACTCGTGTTCTGTGATATGCCTACCCAGGCATGACCACTAGTTGAAGATTCATGAGCGGTTGTATGTGCGGTTAGAAGTCGCCTAAAGCAGGTCATAATGATCGCTACCTGGATTATAACCTCATTTACTACCCATGAACCTCCACATAGGCGTATAGTGTAGGTGGAGGTCACCTGCATGTGGGTTTCACATCATGATGAGTGCCCAGACATGCCATTCTTAATCTTAACAGCTGAATCTCAACCGGCTACGGGTCAGGGTAAACCCTACTTGGAGGCCCATGGGACTTAGTAGCTACTTATGACTGGGATTATAACCCTACTAAAAATTGGGGTAACCCCTATAAGCCCATGTAGGGGGATTATAGCTAGGGTTATAAGCCCAGTTATAAGTAGTTACTAGGTCCCATGTCTGGGCCGGCGGGGCTGTTGTTTTCTTTACGGTATAGCTTGCACTTCTGCTGTATCCCAGAAGCAAAACCATAACCTTCTCTGAAAACCACCTATCACGGCAGACCTCAAGGAAAGTGGGTTCAGGGTTTAGGGTAAAGGTTTTAGGGTTCAGGGTGTGGGGTTTAGGGCAAAGTACTCTACATATTTCGCGCATCCCATTCGCAGTGCCACATACCTGCAACCCTTCAATCTCGAGACCAAACTGCTTAAGCTCCCCATCCGCGAGCCCCGGAAGCCCAAAGCAGCCAAAATGTTCTGACGGGTTTGCTCAGAACACTCCGTCGGTAGTTCCCACGCCGGGTGATTCCCAGATATCCCGGGGTCCCCCAAAACCTCCTAAAACTTCAATCCTAAATCCTGACCCTAGACCCTAAACTCTAGATCCTAAACCCTAAGTCCTAACCCTAATTGCTAGACCCAAAATCCCAACCTTCAATGCTAAATCCTAATATATCCCTACTATAACCCTAATATAACCCCAATATAACCCTAATATAACCCCAATATAACCCTAATATAGGCCTAATATAACCCTATTATAACCCCAATATAGCCTTCATATAGCCCTGCAGACACCCAACCTGTGGCTTCAGGCAGCAAGTCTCGTCACTCCGCGCACAATCCAGGCACGTGTGGGTGGGTCAGTCCAGGGGGTGGCTTAGGGTTCAGGATTTAGGCTTTAGGCTTCAGAGTTTAGGGTTAAAAGTTTAGGGTTTAGGCTTCAGAGTTTGGGGTTAGAAGTTTAGGGTTTAGGGTTGAGGGGGTCTGTTGATGGACAGAATCCTGCCTGACCTTACTTGTATTTTCGTACCATACGTAAAAAGGCTTAAGTCTACATAGTATACATCTCTGTATATATATATATATGCCTACAAATATATATATATATGTATGCATGGACATGCTGGTTTGCGCTCATCAGCAAGCGGAAGAATTTGTGGTGTTGGTTTGATGGGCAGAGGACTGAGAAAAGCCTACCGTTTGCGGAGTGGAGCTGCGCGGATCCACCCTAAAACCCCTTGAATGCCATCCTCAAGTTAGGATTTAGTGTATAGGGTTTAGGGTTTAGTTTGGGGTTTGAAGCCCCCAGCCCTGTTGCTGCCTTCATGCCACAAGATCTCCGTTTTGCCTTCATGTCGGTCACGTGTGCGACGTGCAGTCAGAATCTGACCTCACGGTATATAGAGGTTGTATAGGCAAATGGAGAATCAAATGGCAAAGTCAATGGAAATTGAAATAGAAACTGTTAGTTAGGGTTTAAGGTTTAGGCATGTAGGACTCAACGTCTAGCGCGGGCCATTCTCACTTACAGTAAGTGTCCCTGAAGGGGCCTTGTTAAGGGGTGAGACTATAGCTCCTATCATCTTTCGTGGTGATTGTTTCTGCAAGGGAGCATGGCCACACCAAAACATACCGAAACCCCAAGCAACGGGAACACGACCACATGTTTGCGTAGTTTAGCGGCTTGCTACCTAAAGTATGATGTCCTAATGTAACATCCTTAGGTTCCCTGGGTACCCCTACTGAAAGAACCCCAGCATGCTGCGATTTGATATTGTCGAGGGTTTGATGCTTTCACTTGGTGAGGGCGGTAGGTAGGTTACAAGCCCCTAAGCCCTAAAGCCTGAAGCCTAATCAATGATGTCTTGGGGCTCTGGCACACTGTACGGCATCCTCCTGTCGCGTCTAGGGGACTTGAGGAAAGTCCTTGGACAGAAGGCGTTTTTGTTGAATCTGACATCCTGTAATAGCCTTGGCAGCAGTTTGCCTATGTGGCAATGAGGGCCGAGGGGGGATACCTTAGAACACTGACTGATGACTACTGTTCGAATAGATTTTGGCGTGCCAACACAATGCGTTAAGGTGTACCAATCCTGAGACCCCTCAAAAACGCAGTCAAACGGGTTAAGCACCCGAGACATCAGATTTCGAGGATTCAAAGCTGAAAGGCCTGGCGTCTTTGTCCAGTAAGATGGGCCCCCTCCTCTCCCCCTAGACTCCTAGCACTCGCACCCTAGGGCCTCCTCCGGAGCTTGAAAGTATTAGAAGCGTAAAAACAGGGTACGCGCCGCTCCGCTAGCAGGGCCAAGCAAAATGGGACTTCAGGGTACTCCGCAAGACACTCAAAAGGTCAGGTCCTCAACAAAGGCCCTGTAAGTCGAACCTTTTGGAGTGGTGATGTAGCGACAAGGAAAAGGTCCTACTCGGAAGCCCTAAGTCAGGGTGCCTTGCAATTAGCAACCCCAAACAGATGATTAACTTGAAATCTTGCTGAAAGCCAGAGTGTTGGAGGCAAGGTCAGATATAGTGCGAATGGTTCCTGCGCATTGCAGGAGCTGCTTGGATGAACTACGCAGACCATGCAGACCCACAGCCCCATAAGCCCTAAGCCCTAAACCTTTAACCTCATGTTATGTGAAGAGCTTGCAGCTTGCAACCTCCACAGCCGGCTCCCCAAGTTTAACTGCGGAGCCCAAAGCTCGCCAAGGCAGTAGAGTTTTAGGGTTTTTAAGGCTTTTAGGGTTTTTAGGGTTTTAAGCTTTTAGGGTTTTAGGGGTTTACGGGTTAAGGGTTGAGTGTTTGGAGTTTTGGGGTCCGGGGTTAAGAAGTTGTATCACAAACTTCAGCTCTGAGCTTTAAGGCCGCCCAAGGCCCTGAATCCAAAACCCTGAAGCCCACGCCTCTCCTTCCAAACCCGTGAAACCCTATGGCTTAAGTGGGACTTAGTTTAAGATACTATATTATCCCCCCATAATGGAGAATCAAACGGCTAAGAAAATGGACAATGAAATGGAACCTGGGGGGTGAGGGGTTGGGGGGGGTATAGGGATTCAAGGAACTTAATTCAAGTTATTATTTTGGGGAAGCTAAATTCACTATTTCATATACCCATTATGTTAGTATAAGTTCCTTGACAGCAACCCATTTAATCCCAGCCCTCTGCTGAAACTTGGAGGTTGTACTTGCAATCCAACTAGAGAGCCCAAAGTCCCCTAGTAGAGTTGCAAAAGTACAACTATCACTGGTTTCTACTTATAGCCATATACTCCATATTCTATCTACTTAAGGGAGATTATGCTCTGATCGTAACAGAACAGACGCTTCACGGCGTGCAGGCTCCGTCCATGCTTGATCGTGGTAAGGCTCTGCAGGGTAGGGTTTCTCACGTGTAAATTGGTACCCTAGACCCTAGACCCTAGACCCCTAAACCCCTAAACCCCTCAAACCCTGAACCCCTAAACCCCTAAACCCCTAAACCCCAAACCCTGAAATTTCGAAAGCTTTGAGGATTTCCAAGAATAATTCGGATGCTGTGACTGTTTATGGTTCAGGGTTTATGGTTTAGGGTTTAGGGATGCAAGGTCAGAGTTGCAGATTTCTTGGAGTCTCATGTCTGCTACAGGGTTCCTGTATCTAAGGTTACAAGTATGGGCCCCTAATATGCGCCCTTAGGCCTCATTAGGGGCCCTTAAGGGTACATAGGGTATATAGTAGGTATATTAGGATCCCAGGGTTAAGGGCCCAGACTAGGGGCCCATGGTTTCAACCTTAGACTGTATGGGTACCGGTGTGTTTTGGACTTGCGTTCTTGTGTGTTGGTTGCACGTCTTGTCTGGGTCGCATGTACCCTAAACCCTAAACCCTAAATCCTAAACCCTAAACCCGAAACCCTGTAGCCATGTCCCAAAGGAAGGCGATGGGCTCGGGTAGAGTACTTCTTGAGGCCCAGGTGCCCAAAGAACTGGAGCTCTAGGTTTCAAATGGGTGGTTGTCAAAATTATGGACCCGTTTTGGGTACCCTAAAAATTTGGTTCCGTATTATAATAGGGACCAGAAAAGGGACCATAATTTTGACAGCCACCCAAATACTATACTCTATGGTATTTGGTACCTAAGCCGAAATAGTTGGGTACCTGGACCCTCAGGGCTTGGCTTTAGGAGTTGGATTGTCGACGTGGCTGGGCCTCGATATCGCGGGGAACTTACAAAGAACCGTAGATGAGCGATGCTCAAGAATTCAAGAATGCCTAGTCATACACCCAGGAAATGATGAACACAAGTCAGACACCAGTTCCCAGACCCTAAGCTTCACATTCGCTCTCTGGCCCTACATAAAGAATCCGCGCAGCCAGGGTAAGTTCATGGGGTCTTGCCCATCTCTTCCATTGAATTTATGGCCCTGGGCCTCAAACACAACATCCTGAAAGAAGCCCTGAATTCAGGTGATCCCCCACCCACTAAGAGTGACACCAAGGGACAATGGTGCTATGATAGGGTCCGCGTATATTCCTCTTACAAGACTACTCATTAATGTGTGTAGGGGAACATGAAACCCTCAACCTCAGCTGGCTACAGGGATAAAATGGTCGCATATCGCCTCTTGACCATCCTACTGTTGATGCGACGCAGCCTCCAAAAACTTCCTATACTTAGGGTTTAGGGATAGAGTCCCCCTTAAGTAGATAGAATATGGGGTTTAGGGATTAGACTGCCGCAGTTTACGAGGTACAAGGTGCTTAGGGCCAGAACCCGAAAAACCAAAGACAGGCAACCTTCATGTGAGCGAAGACACTTAACCCCTAGACGCTGAAGCTTAAGCCCCAAACCAATCACCTTAGCTTTGGTTAGCTGAGAATGAAGGAATGGAAAAGAAAATGGAAACTACTACGATGGGTTACAGTATATAGGGACTACAATAAGGATCCATTCCTTCATTCCTAGCTAACCAAAAGTAAGTCACAGGCTGTAGTGCCCTGCACTTCTGCTGCGCCTTTTGCTGCTGTCTATGAGCTTCGTGGGAAGGAGGCAGACGCAGACTATGCAGGGGGTCAGGGGGATCTTCCGCGGTGTAAGGTCTAGGGTTTACGGTGTTAGCTGTGCTTTTGAAACTCAGAGAGCAAGGTGTAGGGTCTAGAGTCATTTTTTAGGTTTTGGGGTTTTGGTTTTAGGGATTCGGGATGAAGGTTTAGGATTTAGGGGTCAACGGTTTATGATCCATGGCTTACAAACTTGAGGGAGTAAAGTTAACAGGAACCTCTTACGCGATTTTCATCATGGAATGCCAATCTGTGTCGGCTTCTGTCGTGGCACCACGCAGGGGTTTCCGCAAGATCATGGTCCCCTTAGAACATATGCAATGTCAAGCGTCACAGGGCCAGAATCTTGCTGGAAAATTCGGGCCCATACCTTGCATCAAACCCTAAACACCCTAAACCCTAGACCCTTCAAAACATCCTGGACCCGCCACGAAGCCAGCGAGCTAAATGCTACAGCCTTCGCCATACACCCGTAAGCTTGCATTGCTGTGGTTGTTCTTGCGGTGCATCCCGACCCTTTTTCTGCCGGTTTAAGGGTTTGGGGCTTCGATTTCGGGTTTAGGGATTTCAGGGCCTAACATGGTCGCCGTAGTGCCGCATACCATCTCACGAATTGCAAGCCCTAAAACCCAAACCCCAAACCGTTGACCCTACTTATCCGCAAGCCCAACGCTGCCAATCCTAAACCCCCAAACCCCAGATCCATCAACCTAGAGCCCCTAAGCTACCCGTAACCACTACTAATCCTATGTACTCCCTTAAAGAGGGGTTATCCCCTCAAAGCCTGAACCCAAACCCCTGTCCCTCAGATCCCAAGCCTCCAGCCATTAGCCTCTTGAAAATGGGGTCAGCCCTAAACCCTAAGTACTAGTTTCCATTTTTTTCCATTCTCCCTATATAACCCCCTAATTTTGAGAAACCCTTGGGTTCTTTGGGTTTGAGAGTTTAGGGTTTACCCGTCAAATGCCCATAATATAGGGGTTATACTGGGATAATGGAACATGAAATGGAAACTACTATGTTTTGGGGGTATAAAGGGGTTTTAATCCCCAAGTCCTGACCCCCTAAACCCTCAACCGTCAAAACCCTAAACCCTAAAACCCTAAACCCCTTAAACCCTAAACCCTAAACCCTAAAACCCTAAACCCCTTGAACCCTAAACCCCTTGAACCCTAAACCCTAAACCCTGAACCCTAAAACCCTAAAACCCTAAACCCTAAACCCTAAACCCCTTAAAGCCTAATCCCTAACCCGTTTTTCGCAAGGCAAAGCTCCTCGTCCAGCAGATCCGCGCCGAAACGCAGAGCTCGTCGTTCGACGCCCACGGTTTAGGGTTTAGGGTTTAGGGTTTGGGTTCAGGGTTACCATTGCAATGAGAATTTTGAATTTTGGTGTATTGGTTGTCTATTACTACTGGTGTTACTCTTGTTGATGGTTCTTGTTGTGACTCTACTTGCTATTGCTACTCCTATTTTCTACTACGTTTTTTGGCTTTGGGGCGCTGTAGAAGTTTGATGATGAGTAATGTTTTCCGTATTCTCTTCATGGAACTGTGTAGCTCTAGCAAAATCTACCCCCAAAACACCAGAACTAAGGAGGTTTAAGGGACCCTAAGGGATTACATCGGCTCATACAAGGGCTATATGAAGGCCACATACGGGAGACCTTCTAGGAACTTCTGGCGTTCTTTGGATGGGGGCTCATGACTTCAGGACTGAGGGTTACCGGGGATCTAGGGTTTAGGGTTTCAGCTTGCAGTTACAAATAGGAGGACCCCCACCCTGTTATAGTGGTATAATGGGAATATGAGAGGACCCAAATATGACCCTTATTATCCCTTATAGCCGCTATTGCTGTGTAGGCGGTCCACCTAAGGTATAGGGGTGAAATCAAAGACAGCCTCTTCGACATATGTACGGAGATGGGCAGATCTTCGGGTGTAGAGTGTAGGGTTTCAGGCAACAGGTTCTAAGATTTGATGGGCTTTGGAGATATGAGTTTAGATCATATAGCCTCCGCAGGTTCATGGGATCCTTGTACCGTCACCTTCTTTTCTAGTCACATGTCTTCTGCCCACTAAGCGCCCCCAAGCCCCGAACCGCAAACCAATACCCGAAACTCTTAGACATAATCCTAACGCCCCCAGAACAAAACCGTGTGCCTTAGACCAAGCCCCTCGTCCCCGGAGGGGACGTGGGCGCAAGACCGCGCGGAGAGTGATTGCCAAAATCTGCCTAAGCAACGCTATAGCCCCCTCGAAGCCCCTTGTAAAAGGACAGTATCTTTTTGCATGACTCTTTTCTCAGCTTCCGTGTTAGTTTGGGGAAGGGTAGTTGGGAGTGGGGGAGTGAATCCTCACCGGAAATTATGGGAGTAATTGCTTTTGTTACCCAACTGCCCTTAAAGCCCCAGAAAGAAGTAGATCCTTTTGAGGAATCAGTCGCGGATGCGGGCACCCAGGCAACCCACAGCCTTAGCCGAGAAGCCGTGAAAGTCAGCGTCAGAGGGTTTAGGGTTTAGCGGTCGCGGAGAGATGAGTGACGCCGCCGGCCGTGAAGATCAGCAACATTCTCGTGACCCTGATGTCAGCAGCAGCCGCCGGCTTTGCGGGCTTTTGGGTCGAAAGGTGTAATGCCTAGGTGTTACGATTCAGTCTCTGCAGAGGCTTGACTTACAGGTACTGAAGCGGGTGAACAGGATGATTGTCGGGGTCCAGTCCCTACTCCCCGGTGAGGAACGGTAAGCTGAGTGCGTGGCGCGGAGCGTTTAAGTGAAGGTTTCACTGTTGTGATCTGAACCGCAAGTGTCTTTCTGCCATATCAGTTCCGACGAGAAGCGCCCATGTTCTTAGCTAGCCCTAAACCCTAAACCCAAGTTAGAAGCCTGCAGTATCCTACAGGCTTTCCCTAAACCCTAAACCCCGAATACATAATACACGAAACCCCAGGCCTCCCACATCAACCTAGCTTTCATGAAAATCCCATGTCATATGCAATCTTCTTTTCCCCTTGATTCTTCATTCTTGGGGTAACCAACCCCTAAACTGCTAGCTCTAATTCTGATAGTCGCTTGCATTTCTTTTGCTCTTGGGTTTTCCATTATCCAAGTTTCTTACCTCAGTGTATGGTCAAGTTTTTTCGGAAGGTCACATTAGGATTTGAGGGTTTGGGTTTGATGGCTTAGGGTCTGTAGGATTTAGGGTGTGAATTCCAATGATGTCTGGTTCTTTTCAAGGGATCCTCAACCCTAAACCCTCAAACCCTTAAAAGCCCATGAGTTGCTACGGTCCGAGAGCTTGCAGCTGGAGGTGTAGGGTTTCAGAAGCTCTGGGGGGAGAGGGGTTTAGGGGCTTCGGGTTTAGGGTTTAGGGTTGATGCTTTCCTAGATCTGGCTATGTATAACAATTTACCAAGACCCCCCCCCCACCTATTATAAAGCAACAGCCAAGCAGGAAGTAGTGCATGTGCCAAACTTAGCGTTTGCTTGTATCTTACACCCCAAACAGGATCCTCATGTAGGGAGTTGCAAAGCGGCGACATGTTGGCCACATACGAAAATCAGAGGTAGAAGAAATGACAAAATGCAGTGGGCGGAATTTGGCCCGGAGCCAATGGCCTCTATACCCCCCCTGTCAAGAATCCTTGTATCGCTAGGGTTTCAGGGCCCCCCCTCGATTTTGAGTAACCCTTAAATCTGCCCTAGACCCTAAAACTTCAATATTCCTAAAGCTACTACGCGTTTAAAGGGTTTCTGAGGGCCTGGTCGCGAGAACCTCCCAAACCCTAAGCCCTCAACCCACCCTTAACCCTACACCCTAAGCCCTTAGCCCCTAAAACCCTGAACCCTAAACTCCTAAACTCCTAAAACCCTAAACCCACATCTCTATCCTGGAAAATCGGAGCCCAGGCCTTTGGTAACCTGCGAGTCCCGTCCCGTTACATACGAGGAGGCGTGGTTTAGGGTTTTGCCCTAAACCCTAAACCCTAGACCCTAAACCTTAAATCCTAAACCCTAAACCCTAAACCCTAAACCCTAAGTTGAGTGTGGGCGGGGCAAAGGCTGGGCCAGGGTCTTCTTTAATGTAGACCCATAGTTAATAAGCTCCTCTCCTTTTAAGGGTTTATAGGAGGTAATATAGGGGTATAGTAATATAGGGGGGGATATAGGGATTATATAGGGATAATGGAGAACAAATGGTAATATAAGGGTAATATAGTGATATAGGGGTTACATAGGGATAATGGAAAAGAAAATGGAAACTACTATGTTGGGCTATATGGGTTTTAGGGCTTAGGGTTTAATGTAGACCCATGGTTAATAAGCCCCCTCCTTTTAAGGGCCTAACTATTAGGACCCCTATTATAATCCCTATTAAGGGGAGGCCGTTTATTAATCAGAGGTTTGGGTTAGGTCTTACATTACGGGAGCCTGCACTTGGTTTAAGATTTTGTTGTTTTGGAGGTTTGGATTCGGGCTGGGTTTAGGATTTTGCATCTAGGATTTGGGTGGGGTTTAGGGTTCAGGTCAGGGATCTAGGGAGTTTAGGGTATTGAAGGTTGGAGGGTAGGGACTTCGGTCTTGAGGCCTTTCAGACGTCAGCTTTCCTGGAGCCCTGAAAGTCCTCATCACTTCCGCCGAATATTCAATCCCCGCTGCGCTCCTATCATGAATGACTCCCATTGTAGGTATTGTATCATGTTGGGCACAGGTAATACGAGGGGGGTGTGGGGAGCTTGAATAATGTGGGGGAGGTGATTACTAAAACCTTCATCCTGAACCCGGAAGCACCCGGTACAGTCTTGCTAGGACAAATTACAAGCTTTATCACAATCTTACCCTCCGAGGCCCTAAGACTAACTCCTGTGATATGCCTTAGGTTTAGGGTTTAGGGTTAAGGGTTTAGGGTTGTGGAGGAATGGAAAAGAAAGTGGAAACTAATATAATAATGGGTTATATAGGGGCTGCTGTTTAGAGTTTTGGATTTAGGTGGACCCCCCCCCACCCTGTAATAGTGACTATAAGGGGTGGGGGGTCCTCCTAAGATATGCCATTTTCATGGGGCTACGCTAGATCCTCAGTGCTGTTGAAAGTTAGGGGGTGAAGGAACCCTACGCCCCATGTTCCCAAATCTTAGCCCTAAACACCCTAAACCCTAAACTCGAACATGACAAGGCCGAGGAAGCCAGCCCATCAATTTTGAGGCGGCTTCCACCGAGGCCCTAATGATTCTTGCTCTTCGTGGGGTTTTGCGGCGTCCTGAGGCGAACTTCCGAGAAAGTATCCATGATTCTCGGGTTGCTTTTAAGGAACTTAAATAAAGTTGTTAAAGCAGGGGCATGTAGTAAATAACAGGGTTCCTCAATTAAGTTAAGTTCCTTGAGAGCAGCCAGTATAGGCTTCAGGGGAAATCTGACGCAGTTACAGCCCCTGCTCATTTCGGGGTTGTATTGATGAGGCATTCTCTAAGCTGGTACAGTGCATGGGGCCATGGCTTCCGCGCAGATGGTCCGGTTTAGGGTTTGGGGCTTGAGGCAAGAGATGCTGGTTGAAGCGGCGTAGAGTTGACTTTGCGCTAGCCGTCTTGGTTTGGGTGTGAGACCTTAACCCTAAAACCTGTAAGGGTTACAGGGAGCGCAGATGGGCTATAGGGCATCCCCTCTCTCAGCCCACGTAATTTGGCCCCGCCCCACATTAATTTCAGGTTTCTATTTAGGTCCAGTCTGGTATAAGTTGGTATAGGTGGCTTGAAACTTATAGCCCCATTTGCGGTAATTGTAAGTGCTCAGGCAGGTCTAAACTCCAGAAAATCTTTGAACCGTGCTCTGTGGATGGAGGAAGCCTGGCACCTAAACTCCTTGCGCAGGGTTCAGGAGTGTAACAGCATGATCTCGAAAAGGTCCTCAAGGATTTCGAGCTCAGACACACAGTTTAGGATTAGTTTGGAGGGGTCCAGTGATGTTATCAGAGGCCCATGACAATTCCAACCTACATGATGCCTTTTTTTGGACGTCTTGCAACAGTTTTTCAGAGCCCTGCAGACACATTGAACTCCTCAACCTCGGGTAAGGAAGCCCTAAACCGTTGAATCCCTCCTAAGCCCCTAAGCCTTAAATCCATCACCCCTAGATTGCAAAAAATGAATTGTTTGGTATGTGGCAGGTTTGAGACTTTTGCGCGTCCCGCGCAGGACCGCGGAGCTTTGTCGCATCAAGGGCCAGGGCTTAGGGTTTAGGCAGGACACCGCTTTTGCAGAGGGGGTTCATGGGCTGGGTTTAGGGACCAGGGCTTGCGGGTTAGGGTTTTGGCGAGCAGGGGGGCTTAGGGTCTAGGGGTCAGGGACAAGGGCTTACAGCCCCTTAAGCTACCCCTGCACTCTATCACGCTAACTGGCTGAAACGATCGTTAATCTCGAAGGCTGCGGGCTTGGTAGTTTAGGGTGCATTTCATGCAGGGTATAGGATAGGGGGGGGGGTTCGGACATAGGGTATAGATATTGTCTTTGCGTCTTTGCAACCCATTTTGGGTCCTTCCTGCCCCGACTCAGGAACAGTTGGATAGTTTTAATAAAGTCAGCATATATAGCCAATAATATGACCCCTATTATATGGGTGGAGGCAATGCCCAACCTATACTGCTCCCGTGCAGCCGCCCTCAAAGTCTCAACCCTGAGGTTAATACCAGAAGGGCCCAACCGTACAGCCCAAACTCACAATCGAACACCCCAAAAACTTACTAACGCTGAACTCCAGATCCTGAACTCCAAACAGTGATCTCCAAACCCACAAGCCTAAACTCCAAACCCTGAAATCTTGACCCAAACTCCTAAACCATACCTTTTAACCATAGGCCCTAAACCTGGTTGTTAGTAGGGAATCGAGGAATGGATGAGTATCGTGCTCTTCATATTATCCGGAACAATGACTTCAGTCCCTCATTCCCTGCTCACAGCGGGCAAGCAGGTTCTAATTCTCAGGTCGTTCCTGGGTTGAGGATCTGCTGTGGCAGCAGTTCAAGCTCTATTGGATTCTGCACTAAATCTGCTAGAGTCTGGGCTCACGACTCACGATTATCACTCACGCAGATTATGCCGATGCCTGCTGTGGCAGGCTGCAGGGCTCTCTGTAAACGCGAGGGGTTTGATTTGTAGGCTGCCCTCCACAGAGTTTTGAAGTGAGACATCTGGATACTAATAGGGCTTTCTTTCTGAGCCTTGATAAGGTTTCTGGATCCTCGGAGCGGTGAGACATGAATGCCAAAATCATGCTGCTCTTAATCAGTGAGCCAAAGTGCAAACCTCGCAAACAATTGGCAAAACCACACAAAACAAAAGCGTTCAAAGTTAAACGGATGCTGTATTTCAGCCATTAACGAATCATTTTCCAAATCCCACATCCTCAGCCTGAATAGAGTGGATGTCGAGCATCATTTCAGTGAGGGCAACTGGCTCTTCTATCCTTTCCAGACTTGACTTAAGCCCGGGTTCAGGGTTTGGGGTTTTGAAGCATTAGCAAACACCTTATTGGTGGCAAACATGAGGAAAATGCAAAAACACTGCCGCCCTGCCAAATCTCAAGGCCCGGCGTGCAAAGTGAAGAATCTAAAGTTGTGTTGCGACGCAAGTTCCTGGGTCAGTATGGTAATCCGATCCCTTCTGATGGCAACCATCAGCAGCCAGTATCCCAGAATCCTGGTTCAAAGCTTGTGAAAGAATGCATTCTTGCTATGCCGGAGCTTTGGTGTCAGTTTGAGTTTCAGCGAAAGGCGGATAATGCTGTGCAAGTGCGAATGGACTAGAGGGAATTAGTAGTTTCCCAATATAGACCCCAAAATCTTCTAGTGCTAATTATATAGGGACCCCCCCCCCCACTTACTGATTAATTATTGCAGGACATCCAATTCCTTCAGCCAGGGCAGGAAGGATGACAATGACAACGTTGAAAGGGTAAACCAAGAAATACATGTTCTAAACGCTATAAACCCTAAAAACTCCTGAACCCCCTAAATCATTCTTGTATAATCCCTGTTATATTCCCTTATTCCCTACTAAGAACCAGTTTCACGATCCATTTACAAAACGCAGCTCGGGGTTTACAATTTGATTGTCTAAGGTTTGAGGGTTTCTACGGTTTCAAAGTTAAGTGTTTGGGGTTTAGGCTCTAATGTACCGGCTTCGACAGATGACAACCACACTAGAAATTTTGAGGCTGCTTCCACGGATGACAGGTCCCAAGAAAAATGCCCAACACTAGCGCAAGCCAAACCTTGATAACTCAAAACCCTAAACCAACAATCTCCACCCCGCAGCCCCTGAATGGAAGCTTCACGGACCTTGATATGGATTCTACCCTAAACCCTACACCTGGAACCCTAAACCTCAAACCCTGAACGCCTAAATCCTGTTTGTCAAGGTCTCGGGCTTCTACTACACGGACGCTTAGCAAGAAAGAATTGCTTCATGAGGGCCAGGTTTGCATGAAGATTGGTGGGTTGAGGGTGTAGAGTTTAGGGTTTAGGCTTCAGGCTTTAGGTCTTTTTTGGGGTTCATTGGATAGGGGCAGGCAGGTCAGGGTACCAAGAGGTCAAAGCCTTGCTTCTTTAGTTGCCCTGGTTACTTGAGGTAGATTGCCATAGTGGCCCTGGAGCTTCAATCTGCAGCCCAGGGCTTCGAATGTCAAATTTACGAATTTTGATTTTCAGGACATTGCATCACGGGCACTTTCATGTTTGTGATGTATCTTCGCATCCCCAAAACAGTGGGAAGTATGGGAAAGGGCTTGGTTGCAAAAGAATCGGTCAACCTGAAACTCAACATGCCTCTAAACTATAGACCCTTATGGCATCTCTGAGGGTTGCAGAGCACCATGCCTTGTGCTCCTGGATGGGTATGTGCATCTTTCTAAGGGGTTCCCTTGGCAGATGGTCTGCAGTGCACAGAGTAGGTGTAGCGCCATATTGGAATTCAGTCCCCATGCAATCTTCAAGATCCAGCACCATAATCCCTTCACTCGTTATAACTCTAGTACGAGGAACCCTAGAGCCCTAGCTAACGTACTTTATCCTCTCAATCAGCCCAGTGTTGCTCACTGGAACCCTTCATGAGTAGGTTCCCTAACCCATTCGTACCCCCAGGATCCCACAAAGCACTCAACCTCCTGAACCCCAATTCCTAAACTGTAAATCCTAAGCCCGAAGCCCCAAAGCCCGGCAGACTTCAAATTTAAGCTAGCAACCCGATGGCTCTAGAGGTACAGGGTGCCATTTTGAAAGTTCCCCCGCACAGAACTCTTCCATTTAAGGTTTAGGGTTTAGGGTTTGGAGCTTTGCGCTTTGTAAACCCTAAACCAGGGTATTCTGAACAACTTGGGTCGCCAAGCCTTGGATGGATCTAGGCAGCCGCAAGGTTCTTGACCACTGCAACATCTGAGACAAGTGGCCAAACCAATAACCCTATCCAAGGGCTCCTATGCAGTTCTTTTTGGGTTTGCTCTGTTTTTTGGTAAGGGGTTATTATCGCTATAGTACCCAGCAAGGAACTACATGAAGAGTCTGGGTAAGCAGCTTGCGAGTCGAAGCCGGTGCCTAAATCCCGAAGCACGGAGAACCAATCAGAGCAGATTTCGGTCTCAGGACTACTACATGCAGAATCGGTTCTGGCAGCAGCCTCAAGTTTAGGGTTTAGGGTTTGTGTCGGGCTTAGTAGCTCTCCCCAAATTAGGGGTACCTTCTTGGGGGCCCCTTCAATGCGGATTGTAGTATTGGGGTCCCCTTATTTTGAGAAAGTACCGAATATACGTCAGGCCATACCTAGGCCATTGAGTTTGCTGGCCGTTACTTTGTTTGATCAGGGCAGCATTACAACTGCTGCTGTTGCCAGACCATACAACTCTTTTTCGTTTCTGCCACAGAGCGGGGAGCAGGTATGGTATTTCAGCACGAGGTTAAGGGCTTGGTTCAGGCGTGTGTTCCTGTAGCCTCCAATAAAACCTCAAACCCTAAACCCCTAAACCCAAAAACTTACCGATGATTTTTTTTGGTCATGGGACTCTTTGGCTTGTTTGTTTTTCCAGTTGCCTTTATGAATCTCAAAGGCACTTCTGTGTGGGAACACGGATGGTCATCCGAGCCGGAAACTCCTTAAATTCTAAACCCCAAACCCTGAACCCTAAACCCCATACCCCGAGCCCAGATGAGTAGGACATAGACAGCTTTAAAGGGATCCCGTAGCTCAAAGCTTCATCTGCCATGCTGAAGTGTCCAGGGGGGGTCTGGCTACGTTCAACAAGTGCGTCTCCAACACATTCAAGTACCGGGCTCCGAAAAGTTAGCTTTTAGTAGGGTGCTAGGTGCCGTTGTACTGTATATATTGGTGGCAGTATCCAAAGTAGCAGCTGCTGCTGGGTGTCAACTTGTGGTGCTTCCTCGTAAGCACCAACCTCCCAAACAAAATGCTGGAGCATGCTTCCAAAAAAGGGTGCAAATGCCTATGTATCATATACTTGAAGCGCGGACCCCGTGGCCTTAGCTTTAGAGACATTGCATGTCCGTGACTAGATCCGAAGCTGCAATCTCACATAGCGAGTCTGCTTTATGATGGTAGTTGGAGCCCCATACCCAACGGGATCCATGTAGCTATATGGCATCTACTTGGGCCCTGAAGTAGTTATATGGGAACCCCTTTGGGCCCTAAGTATAAATTAGTATAAATTTAGATTGCATGGCTACATGCGGCCTTTGGGATACGTGCCAGCAAGCGTAGGGCTTTTGGGTCGTCACGGTCTCAAAGCTAGGAGCATTGACTAGTTCGGAGACCTGATTTCTTCCAGCGTGTGGAATCCCGAAGGGTCCATGAGGCTACACAGTTTTTACAAGCCGTTGCCTGAGCCCTTGCTCCCTTTGGGGTCCTAAGCTCTTTATAAAAGTGAACTATGTTCAAGAAGGGTGCACTTCTGTAGTCCTAGGTTACTTGGGATCCTAGTACATCTTGATCCCCAAACTACGGAATCCCTTCGCACCCCAAGTGTATACGACATACAAACATGCAGCCTTCGGAAGAAACAAAAACAAAAAGTATTAAAACCACCCAGCCCCACGCCCCCCACTCAATATTGAATGATCGCAACATATTTTGATGTACCACATAAGGGGTGTGAGGGCTGTATATAGGGGGGAGGGCTCCATTGCTTTAAGCAACCTCGGCTTCCTCAGAGTGAGGGGGCTGGACTGCTTGGTTCTGAGATTTCCTATCTGGAACCCGGGCAACGGGGTCTAGGGTTTATAGGGTGTAGAGGATTGTAACTACACGTTTGTAGGCTGGACATCTCGATTCAGCATTTTCGTGTAGCCAGGGTTTGCTAGCTAGTACTTCCTTCATCTATAAACCAGCAGTTGTTGCTTATCTTTACACTGTTGCTGCTACTGCTACTGCAGCTATTACCCTACAACGTTACTATGACTACCACGTGCAGACTCGCCAGGACGAAGACGCGGCTTTGATGCAACGCAGCCATTGCACAATTCCTTCGCAAGGGATCTAGCTGCCAGGATTCAGGGTGCAGAGTTTAGCGGGTTCAGTAAGAGCATGCTGGGTGGACTTAGGTGCGCAGGCCAAGAAATGATAGAACCTAGGCTTACGCAGCTCCTTATGTGATTGCGTATGCCTGCCCTCCGACAAGGTGCCAGGGTGCGTCGCTTGCTGGCGAGGCTGTCGAAATTCAGCCTGAGCCTGAGGGAGCTTTGCATGTTGTCTCGCTGATGCTCCAGCTGCGCCGCTGGCGCAGTGCCGAGCCTTAGCACTGCGATATGCAATGTTACATCCGACTATATTCGATACTCCAGGACTCCAGGTATCCATTTTGAGTTCATGTCTAGACAAGGTTGGAGGTGAGGAGCCCTCCAAAGAAAAGCCACTGAACCATGGGGATTTGGGCCGCCAGTCGTTCACCATGGGGTGTTTTGGCCCGAGAATTTTGGGAACTTTTCCCGCGTTTGGTTCGTGGACAGCTAAGCCCCATCAGAAAGACCTTCGGGAATCTCACGATGCATCCACAATTCCAAAGCTTGAGTCCAAGCCGCCATTTCAGGCTAAGCATGTTGGCTTGATTGTTGGCTTGATTGTGCAGTGTACCCAGAGGACACTGTGTAATGATATTATAATGGGCTCATTGCGTGGATCTGTAAACCTAAGCCCCAACCCCTAAACCCTAATCCTAAACCCTGTAAGCCCCTAGTCTTGCACCTAGCCAAAGGGTTGCTGCCGCAAAGTAGCTCTCCAATTTAAAGGGCTCCGTAGACTACCAAAGCAACAGTACCACCAAACATCGTTGGGGGGTGTATGCCTAGACCCTCCAACTACCCTCTATTCAGGCCTAAGTGCCCATTATAAGGGCCCCGAGAACCCCGATAAAGGGTACTGTGCTAGGAGGGTGCTGGTGGGCACCCTACTTGTCCAGGATTATTCCAGGGTGTTGGTTTGGGATATGGGAGTTGTATCACAGGTGTATTCATTTTTGGGTTGTTGTGTTGTCTGGGCTTTGGACGAGATAGCTGGCTGACACGGAAACCCAAAAGCCTAAACAGGACAACGCCGTGTTGAGGTCCCAGCTGTAGTAGTGAAAATGCCATATTCGCAGTCAACCCTCTAACATCAAAGGCTGAGAAGCAAAATGCCAAAGATTGTTTCCTAGATTTGTTTGGGCCAGAGTCCCATTTGGGAGCTTCTTAAATTGTTTTTTATAGCAAGGTCCTTCCACACCAATTCAGTGCCGAAACCAAAGCTTCTGCCCAGTCACGGCTATCGCCCAAACATCGACAACCGAATGGCAACCTGGCAGTAACAACACTATTCGTGCGGTTAGGTAACCCTAAACCCTAAACCCTAAATCCCTAAACCCCAAACTCCCATCCCTAAACCTCGAACCCTAAACCCTAAACCCTGAACCATGTGTGTGGCATCCTGGCATCCAAGCTATCTTGCCACTGTGCCGGGTCTCGGATAAGGGGGGGCTGAGTAGGGTTTCTGAAGGTCTTGGCGCAGAGGTGCGGGCATGCTCAACAACCCAGACTATCCTATGTAGTTCCTTCTTGGGTACTATATTACTAGAGTATAACCCCTTGCCAAAAAAACATAACGAAACCAAAAAGGAACTGCATAGGAGCCCATGGGTAGTGTCTTAGAGTCGGGTGTTCATGCGGCCAGTGTTTGGTTTCGTGCAGGATTTAGTTTCCTATATTGACTCCCAGTTGCACGAGTCTGTGATCTCCTATAAGAACCCCTACCAGCAAATGCAGCGGAATACTCTGTTGTATTCCTGGCAAACAGAATGCTTTTTTTGCAAAATACTACATTTTTGGTTTCTTGAATTTATTTAATTAGCCTAAATCCGGCCGCAAGGTATTACTGAAGTTTTTGATACTGTTGGAATACTTTTTTGGGCTGCCGATGTCCAACATCGGGGACCAAATGGTGAAACAAGTGTTGTTGAACATCTATACCCATCGAACCCCGTACAGTACCCGTACTAAACCCGTACAAACCTAACAAAATAGTGGACAAAAACGTACTCAATTTTCACGCTTTGGCCTTCAAATCCGTACTTACTAGGAATACTTTTTCATTAGTTCAGCCCATGGAACCCCTGATCCAAAAGGCCCTTAAATCCTGAATTTGTGGTAGTGCAAGACTCAAAAAAACAGTATTCCCCTAGGCAGGAGTACAAACAAGTATTCCAATGCATTTCCTGGTAGCCTTAAACCCTGGAAGTGTAGAGACGTGGTAGTTTCCATCAATAGGGCGCCCAAGTATGGAGCCCCTATATGTTTAACCCTGAGTATAGGGACTCCCAATACGAGGCCCCTGAATTTCTGGAAGCCCCCACAGCAGAGAATGAGGCATCTTTGGTAGACGTACTCCCTATACGTAAATCCTTGCAATAGCGATTTTTGGGATCTCCGATCCTGCACCAGACACCCTAGATCCAAATCCCGAAGCTAGTCCGATTTTTCGGCTGGTGCTGCAAATTGGGGATTTCCCAAATTAGGGGTCACTGGGGGTCCCTATCGTGAGGATTATGGTATATTGGGTGCATATTGGGATCCCCTTATAATTGGGGATACTACCAATCACTAGTCCATCATCCACACTAGGAACCCATACAATCGCCTAACAATTCTCTCTAAGGTTTCGAATGCGTACGACATGTTCCAGCAGAGCAAGTCCGCCATAGAGCCTCGGCCAGTGGACTTGGTTGCTTTCGCCGGCTGCTCTTGCAGTAGGCAAATGACAGTTCTGCGGATAGTTGCGGGGCTTACTGTCGTAGTTGTGCATGTTCTTATTGCTTTCGTCTTCTTCCGTTTTGAAGCCCGAAATCCTATAGTCCTATGAACCCACATGCCCCAAACCTCCTAGACCCAAAACCCTATAAACTATAAACACTATAAACCTTCAGCCCTTTTGTTGGCCAGTCCATCCACCCTGCTTTGGTGGATAGCAGCAAATGAGTCCTGATTCACAGGGTTGAGGGTGTAGGGTCCATGCAGGTATAGAATTGTACATACTCTTGGGCCCCAAGGGGTTCCTGTATAAGGACCCTTGCAAGTATACATGCTATAGTTATTTGGACCCCTTGGGAAAATCAGGCATGAATGAGCATCCTCGTTGACTTGTGCGTTTTGGTGCAGTCGCACAAGCCGTTTTCATAGCATTCCAGACATCAGGGGAAACTTTCTAGCAGTCCTTAAAAAGAGGATTACAGTATCTTGGGGTCTATATGTCGTATAGGGTCCCCAACTTAACTGAAAATGAGTTTTGTAGAGATCTTTCAGGCCTTTCCCTGCACATACGCTTGTCAATTCAAAGCTAGAAGGAATCGCGCAGAAACCTTGCCAGACTTAGCAGAAAAGACTCCCAGCCGCAATCACCTCAAACTCATGTGGGTGGTTGTCAAAGTCATGGTCCCTTTTTGGATCCCTATTATAATACGGCACCTAATATTTGGGGTACCCAAAAAGGGACCATAATTTTGACAACCACCCATGTAACTAAAAGGGTGCGGGCGCACAGGTCGCCCTGTTGCTTTCTATACGTAAAAATGGCACGACACCCAGGTGTTAGCGCGATTTGGAGGAAAGGCATGGTAGTTGGACATCCAGGAAACTATTGCATTAAGGAGAAGATTTCACTCTTTGTTACATTATGTCGGTTTCTGAGATTGAGTTTGTTAATCCGAAATCCGCAACCGGCAGCCCGTAGAGAAACAAAAGCACTGTAAAGACCAGTGTTTTCGGCATGGTCACCGAAGGCATGGACGCTGTGGCAACGTGTCTTGTTCCACATCCTTTGCGCAGTGTGTTGTACAAGTGTTGTACAAAAAGGCGAAACACCGTACATATCAGTGTTTTGGCATGGACGCAATACGAATGACGTTCTTATCCCCCCCCCCACACGCCATCCCTCCACCCCCGCCCCACAGACGAACAACACCTGAAAAAAGGATTCAAAAGGCTCAAAAAAAACAAAAAAACGCAGGGCGACCAATGCGCCCGCCACCAGCGAAAAGAAACTGCTAATACATGAATGCTTGGCTTTGAGTTGCTTCGAGTCCTACTAGTCTGCTCGTTCTAGTATCATGCAGATGCTCGCAGTGGCCGTTGCTCCGAGTCCAACATTTGCCAGTCCGCTGCTCTCATGTCTTAGGTCCTAAGCCACAGATCCCATGTTCTCAATGTGACTTCCTCCGGCAGTTTCAAGTTCAGTTGCAGCTTAGGGCACATATGAGTTAGAGTCTAGACCCCTAGTATCCCCCTTAGTACCCCCTAAAGTAATATGATCCCCTGTATTACCCCATTTTTAAACAGTTTAGACTATAGCTCACATGGCCTTGTTCGAAGCTAAGCAAGACCTGCCTGCTTGCGTTACAGATATGGGGGATGCCCAAGGTTTATAATATTTTGGGGATTATTTTGGGGTCCCCGATTTTGGTAATCTACCATACATACCTTGTCTGCACTTGTGACAGTCATGATCCCTAGACACGGGGCCTCCAAGCAGTCCTGGGTTGCAATGGCGCCGGAACGGTTCATCAATAAACGCATACCCCTATGTAACCCCTATAACCCCCATATTTGAGGAGAATCGGCTGAACTCTTTGACCGCAATGGCCAGCTTGCTCCTCGAGCAGCAAGTCAGGAAGCCAGACAGACTTTCCGGCAGAAAGCATCCACAGCAACGGGCTGCTCCGAGTTTTAGATTTCAGGCGCCTTTAAGAGACCCACCAGCTTGTGGTTGATCCGAGCCGTAGACCTTAAAACCCCAAACCCTGACAGCTACTTATACTGGTGCTGATCGGAAAGTAGGGGGGCGGATCCTTATAGCTATCTCTCGTAAATCCCCATCCATCTCCCCTTAAGTGCCAGAACGGCTGCGTACAGGAAGTCTTGAAAGACTGGAAAATTACACATTAGCAATAAAACGCCCACCCCCTGCAAGGTTAGACACAGATGATGACTCGGCTGGTATTGAGACACTTCGCTGCGATTTGAGAGCTGAGAACCAAAGATCCAAAACGATAATTTAAGGCAAAAGCCCGCGGTTTCTCCATCCATGGACGCATGGTTGGAAGTTTTTCCGTTGCTTGTGCCACCTTGCCGGCTCCTGGGAGCCGTCAATGTCCCAAGAAAGCTCGAAGGCATACGGCCTAAACCTTTGACCCTTAACTCTAAATCCTAAACAACAAGCCAGGACTGTTCAACGGTAGGTATAGGCGCTTTGGGCTCAAGTTGACACTATATGGGGTTTGGCTGAAAGTCCCATGCACCGCCAAGTCCAACTTGCGAATTCCTCCAAATCAGGCCAAGATAATCCCAAACAAAGCACACGATCATCCCTATGTAATGCCCCATGTATACCTAGGGTCTTTCTTGTCTTTTCTTGTTCAAATCTCCACTTCGCCACAATTCTGATGTTTGCTCCATTCATGCAGGCCCCGACTGAATAGGCTCCCCCTATATGAGCTACGGACTGATTGGGGGGGACCTACAGGGTGATGTATAGTCCGCAAATAGTTTGTAACCCTTATTGGAGGATCCCTCAACAAGCGACCCTAATTGTTAGACACCCCGCATAGAAAGAACTGGACTCTTTAGGTTGCACTTTTCCTGCCTAGCTTTCGCGCTGCTGTCCACTGAGCATAGGCACTTTTCTTCCCCTAGAACCCCCCACCGCCTAATAATTAAGATGACATATTCCTATCATGCAATGGTATTCCACAATGGGAATATTCAATATCAGTGGGGTGGAGGGTTTTAATCTAGGGGGAGGAGCTTCATGCGTATGAGAGCATGTAGGGGGACATGTTTTGAGGGCCTCCTTCTGGCAAATGCCGGCATGTTTCGTATTGCAATGGTGCAGTAAACTGAGGAGCATCTTTCTCAACACCTCCTTCGACACTTCGCTTGCCGAGCCTGACGACAAGTCTCTTAGCCAGAAGTAGTGCTCAAGCGCGGCCGAGTCTCATGTGTAAGGTATCTGAACGGCGCTCCGCAATGTGTGTTTCCAGCAGTTATCCGTCTTGTCCATCAGATCTCAAATCCACAGCCGTCCATGCTGCGTTTACAAGCAGCACAGAGAACACCACCACAATGGCAGTCAGCCCTGACAAAGACAATACAAGTTTGGTGAAGCTGCCACAAAAAGTCCTCGTGCAGACTCCGCGGCTTGATGGGCGATCTCGACAGTCTAGTTTGTTAACTAGAGTAGCGGAGACGCGGAGACCTCCTCACGGGAACATACCGAACAGCGCACACCTCCTGAATGCCGTTTTCTCTACTCCTCTGACTGCCACTTTAAGCACGTTTTTGACAGGGAAGCAGGCGATCTGTTTCCGGGTTGCTCGGAGCCCGCTTTGCAACCTCAAGCGCCAAACTGCAAAATTGCCGAGGGTTGCAGTCGCGTGAGTATATTGGAGTAAGCACCAGGCACTGCCGCTTGAATCGCGCTTGGCACCTAAAGTTGCAAATTGAACTAACAATCCGATCGGTGTTCTCCCTGAAGTACATATGAGCCATAATCTAAATTTCTGACAGGAACTTATATAAGGGATTATATATTGGACTGCTCCAGGGGTTATCAAGGCGGATACTAGGACAGAACGCTATAGGGGTTTTGCATGGCCTGCACTCACGACCCTGAATAGATATGACTGACCCTAAACCTTAAATCTATATATATGTATATATATATGTATATATGGCTAGAACGCCGGCAACCTGGTTGAGGCTTTGCGAGGGTAAAGCCTTGGAGGCCAGCTTTCGCGCGTGTCCACTTGAGGGAGGGTTGTTACTTCCCAAAGGATCCTAAGTACCGACTTAAACCCTAAACCCTAGACCCTAAACCACATAGGGTATACTAACACAAACCGTACTACTAGCTCATAATATGCAAGCCCTAAGTTGTACCATATAGATACTTAGGATCCTGTGGGCTCTGGGTCTAGCGTTCAAGGTCTGGGCTGGACTCTGGGCTTCGGTAAGGGGTTATATCCCCCTTAAAACCCTTTTAGACCTGTATTGAGGAATCCTGTGGAAGTAGATTCCCCCAACCCATTGGTTGTTCCAGGGTCCCGTAAAGTAGAGGTTTTGGGGCTGGTTGAGGGTTTAAGGTTTCGGTTTAAGCCTGATCGAAAAAAGGGTTCAGGGGGTAGGGCTTAGGATTTGCAAAGCCATGCAATTCTAGAGGAAATGTTGGGCGTCAGATGCTGACTAGCTTTCCGATCGCTTAGCACTAGTCAAATTACACCCGCCTCGGAGAATTTCACACTGTCCCAGACATGTGAGCTTCAACGCAAAAGATTGCCCCTACTTTGGGAGTGCACCTGGGGTTTCAGATATTTTACTAATCTGAGCAGCCTGCTTCATGGACGGCTTGGCTTTGAGTCTGTGCCTTGTGGGACATGTGCTCCAAGAGTGGTGGGGATGAAGTCAATGTAGGGGGTATAGTAATAGAAGGGTTATATAGGGGTTATATTGGGATAATGGAAATTAAACTGGAAAGTAATGGGAACTACCATGTATAGGGTTTAGGGTTTAGGGTCTGAAAAGCTTCAAACCTTAAACCCTAAACCCTAGACCTCTTCTGCCAGTCTTGCCCTGTATGCCACAGCCTTTTCAATGCTTGCGAAGTAATACATAAGATGTATGGTTCAGAGCTTAGGGAGAGAGAGAGAGAGAGTTTGGGGCCTTAAAGTTTAGGGATTACAGACCCACCAAAACGCCCATAACAATGGCCCATATACCCAACAGACCATGACCATGGGGATTTGGGAGGCTTCGGTAGCGTTTACATGGGGTGTATATATAGGGAATCAAGGCATGAGACACAAATCGTTGGTGTCCAGTGTAGCCCCAAGCCTCTACGTGCTCCAGGATCTTTTTAAGGTAAAGTCCAAGTCAGTTCACCCAAACAAACAAAACTCCCTTGTGTGGCATGGCTTGGACACGCGAGCATGGGTGATTACATGGCGCTTAGCATGGGGATCCCTTGCCTCATTCCGTAAGAAACACCAGGCAGAAAACGCCAAGAGCGGTGTTCCTTTCTGGCTTCCACACCCGGATGCCAGACTTACTGGTGCTCCAGGGGGAGAGGGTAAGTGAGTATGGTAATTATTGTAGGGGATTATTTTGGCCGCCCTCATCCATCCTCCCTAGAGCACTTGCGGTAGAAGGCTTGACTCTTCCTCTGCGCTAGAGAATCCAGCGAGCAATCAAGATTTGGGTCGCTGCTTGTAAGTCCTTGTAGAAGGATCCTTGTATAGCAGATCTATGGTTGAGCGTCTATAGGGTTCTTTAGGGTCCAAAAAGGAATCCCTGTCTGGAAGGGCATCAATTCCGGAATGTTGGCTTTGGGTATATTATAATAAGATCCCCACATACCCCATATTCTATCTACTTAAGGGGGACTATAGTCCCAACCGTTCTCCCAAGATCATGGCCCACCACGAAATTCGGGATCTGGATTTGCTGCTGCCTGGAAGGATGCAAAGGAAAAGTGTGCCGTGCTGAAGAAAGAGGAGACCGAGGATCTTTGGCTTCACTGGATGCTAAGCGCTGGGGACTGGGGCGATGATCTTGCAACACCAAGCCTTCTGTAATCCCCTCCCCCTAATATTAAACTCCCCATTCCCCCTAATATTAGATGTTCCCAATATATCATCATATACCACATAATGGCAGTATGTAATTTAAGGGGGGGGCTGTACGGAGTCTCCTCGCCTCGTCCTAAAAGGTTCCCCAAACCCCGAAAAGTCTTTTTTTCACGTACCCTGGATTTGGGTAATATCTCCTACCCCCCCTACCAAGCTCATGATAGCCCTATTGGAACCCTTTACTTCCTCAGTAACCCCAAGGTTCCGCAAAGTGGATTTCCAACAATCACCGAACCGTTCACGGGGGCCAAGGAAGAGCAAGAAGAACTAGAGGAGGACGAGGAAGCCAAAGAGACGCAGGACGGGCAGATACCTTATACCTGATTCAAGGTTTGGTTTAGGGTTTCAGTCGGTGCCCCGGGCCTCTAGGAAGAAGTATGACAGAATAGCATTTTTGCCCACAAAGCCAAGAAAGTGAACCCGTATTGGTCGATTTGGGAGTTCTCTTTTTGTGTGTCTTACTACAACTGCTACTGGAGCTCTGTTTTTTACAAGCTGCTATGCTTACTCTTGGGTTAAGGGCTTGCGAGTTCTGCACGTTGATCTTTGACTTTGCTGTGCTGTTTACAATGGTCGTCCTATACAATGAGATTAGCAGTTTGTCTTAGCTCTATTACCTTGTTTTTTGGAATGGCTTTGACTAGGGTTGATAATTTGTGTGCTTCGCTTCTTGTTCTGCGCTTCAGTTTGGGCGATATGGATGTCAGGATGATTTATCTAGGGTGTTGGACGTAGGCTTTCTTTGCGCACTTCGGTGAGGTCGGTGACTGCACACATACATAAATAAGTATATATATATATGTATGTATATGTGTGTATATACATATACAGATACACAAGCTCGCACTGTTTTGGAAATGAGACCTGCCGCTTTTGTGAAGTTGTTTTTACTTGCCTTCCTTTTCTCGTCTCGGGGTCTCGGAGCAGATTGCGAATAAATTTCAAGCCTGACAAGGATGCTTTGAAGCACCAGGGTGCATTCTGCTGGTCGGCAGACATTGCGTCTACAGCTTGTCTGACGGTTTTGGCATGCGCGGGGTCATTTACTAGCATTCCGCCGCATATGAGCTGCTCAGCACCTGTGATTCCAGGTTATTCACACCGGGGCCCGCATCATATTGTTTTGTGTTGTTTTTCCTTAGATTCAGAAGGTTGCCGGCTCATGTAAGGTTAAGCAGAATTAGTTGCTAAGGTCTTGCTGCGCGGTTTGGTGTTCTAGTCTCATCAAGGAGGCGGACGACAGCAATGCATGGAAGCTGACGTTGTTTGCCAAACACGTTGTCTCAGCTTCTTTCCAGTGTGCTACAAGCGCGTTGTTGGATACAGTTTTCAAAGTTGGTATACCAAGACCTTCATGGGGAAAATGCAAGTATAAGTGTTGTATTGATATCTCAATATGAGGAACATACTATTGCAGCTGTGAACGCTACCCCAATACATGCCTACAGTCAAAATTGTCAATCCCAGCCCAATACTCAGCTGAGTCGATATCTCTCTTCTCCCTACAATTAAGGGTCTTCCCCCCTCGTGTATATACCACAACCCGCATTTATTTTTGTTTGGTGGGGTGTATTCATCGCACGACCCGAACATCACGTGAGGAATATAAAATAGGATCCTATTGAAACCGTATTTGAAATCAAATAAAGATCGATTCAGTCGAATAAGAACCTGTGAAATGTACTTATAGCATCGTAGTATAATCCGTTTAAACCGAATCAAAAGCATTTGAACTCAACTTACACTGTCAAAAGGCTAATGTAAATGGCAAAACGTAATCAAGGCTGGTTAAGGCCCAGGTGAATTTAGCGAAATTTAATAAGAGCTTGGGTACAATCAGTTAAACTGCAAAAGCTCGCTAGAATCTAGCTAAAACCGGTTTAACGTCCAATAAACCAAAGTAGATCGCATTGAAATTTTAAACATGCCTATATTAAACCGTTCAAACACAATCAGAATCTAGGAAATCAAGGAGAGCCCTAATCCTTAAGAGTTATGCTGCTAGGGACCCCGGCTATTCCAGCGGATTCGAGCCGTTGTGTACTTTAGTCTTGGCTTTTTTTTGGACACGCTGCTCTCCAGTCACGCACGGCCAAGGCAGTGCAGTGCTGGCATCCGTCCTTGCATCCCAATGGCTTTCTCTTGAAGCCTAGCTAAAAGGGTCTGCAAGAGTCCGCCGCTTTTTGCAGCGGCCTCGCAGATGTAAAGGCAGCAAGCTGAACATGCGCCTGCTCCAAGATCAAGGGATCGACGCCCAAGAAGACCCGATCCTGCAAACAGAACAGGAAACCCCCAGCCGAACCAAATCAATCGAACCACAACACTGATCGTGTGTCCCAAAGTTCCCAAAACAAAGTTCTGCCTGCTCATTTAAGAAATGACACACAACCGGCCAAAGTGGGCTTTGGGCAGTGAAGGCCCTCGGCGACTGGCTCCCAAGCCTTGGCCTTCCCTTACCAAAACATGAAACCTTTGAGTCGCAGCAAAAATGCAACTTCCAGCCAAGAAATCTGTACACACCATGAAGAATGACTGTCCAAGTCAACAATTGCCTGCATCAGGGAGACCAAGCACTGAACTGGAAACCAACTGCTTTCAGACTGCAACTGCGCCTTCCAAGCCACTGGCAGGGACTCTTGGATATCGGCCTGTCGTTCATGCCACGACCAGTTGGTCTTCCGTGACCTCATCCGTTTGCGTCTCCTGCGCCCTCCCATGCCCGGTTATCCTTGCAATCTGAAGATAAACGCGACGAAGCTGCGACATGGTCCCTGCACGGGCGTTCTGTTCATCACGAGCCCGCTGATGCAGTTGAACGAAGCTGTACGGCCGGTTTCTGTTCGCAATGTCGGCCTGTCTGTCGGCGGCGTCGTTCCACTACGCCACCCAGGATCAAGGTGTGAGGGAACATGTTTGATGCCGACCGACCCGGTTGGAAAGCCCTGCAGCGTAACCTCAGCCTGTTCCCAGATGTCGTGATTCTCGGCCCCGTCGTCAACATCCTCTCCTCGCAGGATGGCTTGTACCCCGTCCACCTTGAACCGGCTCTGAAGTCCCCATCGCAAAGCCTACAGAGCAGCTGTGAGTTCGGCGCGTGGAACCGTCGGCCATGCACCAGGAAGAGAGCCACTGCCAAGAGTCTAGCCCTTTGTGGCATCCCCGGCCGCCCATGCTGCCACAGCAAAAGGACCCTCGAACAATTTGGTGCCATCCGTGAATATGTCATGCCAATCGCCGAAACCATTGTCACATTCCAATTCTGGCATCTGCGGCTGAATTTCGTTCTGCCACCGAAGAACAGAAAAGAACAGAAAAGCAGTGATCGTTCGCTGGAACCAGCAGATGATGCGTCATACACTGGGGCTAGTCATCCCATTGCTCCAGAACGGATTCTGCACCCTCCCGACAAGCGGCATACTTGATGCAGTGCCTGACCTTCTGCTCGACTGTGTCCTCTTGGCTCTTTTAACATGTAATCTCGGGGACAGGTTTCAGAGTTTGGAATTCGGTGAACCCGAATTTTATATTAGGGAGGGCGATAATAGGGAGATTTGAGCTGGGCAAAGGTAATCTTATGAGTTCAGCAGCTAATTTTCGGGTGGGCCGCGAAACTCAGCAACTAGGATACTCTAAGCCCTTAATAAACCCCAAAGCAACCTTCAACTCTCCAGAGTTAGCTTGAAGCGGCCAGGACGCCACATACCTGTCAGTGCCTCAGGAGCTTAAGGATGAAAAAGGTAGTTCTGAGCTGCAGCTAAGGAATTTCAACTAAGTTACCATCATAGTTTGGAAATGTGTGTATATATATATAGACATGTTGTGGCTCCTTCATGTAATGGGTAACTTAAACTCTGAGCTCCTAAACAGCCCTATAAACCCTACACCCTAAACCCGATTTTCCAGAGATCCAGGGCTAGGGACCTTGGGCATGGAACGGATGCAATCTTCGATCGGTATATGGTTGTTCTGCTCTGGCGCAAGCCCTGCTTGTAATGTGGGGATTGCCTTATAGATTCACTAGAATGCGGCTCCTTAAAAGAGGTTTCGTATGCGGGTCCCTATACAATAGTCCCGCATTCTGGCAACAGTGATTTAGGCCAAGTCCCGCGTAATTTCCTGCGATTGCAGCTACATTAGCACTGAGCAGCGGCGACAGCAGCAGCAGAGACAGCGGCAGCGCCAGCGCTAGCAGCAGCAGGAAGAGGAGGAGGCCTTAGCAAAATATCACTTGAAGAAACCTTCATGTATGGAGGAGGGTTTTGGTGGACCCGCGATCTACTTATTCGGGTAGGTACTGCTCATTGTTTCAAGCCTCAAACTATACATAAGACATAGATGGGATCCCAAAGTTTTCAGATATTGCTACATTGCATTGGGTATGTGGAGCCCTACAGGGTCTGGAGATGGTGGTGTAGTAGCATGTGCCGCAGTGCAAACACATTCCTGGCCAGGCACTCTATCTGCCTTCAAACCCATGGCGATGGAAAGGCCAATAGCCCTTGCAGTAGTCACAATACCAATATGAACAGTGATAGAGGCAATAAGACTCTATAGGCATGATACCCTAAACCCTAAACCCATAACATGGAGTTGAAAGGAGCTAGATACAAAGCTGTCCTTTTAAACGGATTTCTGGGGTCGCCCATCAGTCCTCGTTAACCCACGATAGTTCCGCAGACTGGCACGAAGTGTACAGATCGAATCTTAGTTCCCACGTCCTGGACCGCAAGCGCCGCCCAAAAAACACACCCACACAAAGTTCAAGACGCCAAACTCTCAGACTCCGGAACCTTCATCGTGAGCAACTTGCTATGTAGGGGGAATACTCAAGAAATACCGGGATGACATGTTCAGTACCATTTGGTTTGTTCGATCATCATTGTATGAATTGCACAAGTGTTTCACAATATGTCTGCCTAGCGCAGGTGCAATTATATACGCCCAAAAAACCGCAACTCTCCCACTGCCAGCCATGGAGCCTAAACCACAAACTTTAATTTAATGTATACAGTATACATATACGGGGATCCCTGTGGGCTCTAAGTAGATGCTATATGCGTAAACCCTAAACCCTAAACTTTGGGAACTTTGTACTCAGGGCCTGCATCTCGGATGTTTGCCAGACGGCAAATGGCGACTTCGGAGAGGCGGCAAAAGAGACAGAGGCAGGTACCCAAGCACTCCTGTGTAGTTCTGTTTTGGGTTTGTTATAGTCTTTGGTAGAGGGTTATAATATAGAACAAAAAAAAAAGGAATTACATAGGAGAGTCTGGGTAGCGTCATCCGGTTTAGGATTTTCACTCATGACTCTGAGCCCTAAACCCTTGGTAGTTTGGGGGTTTAGCAGGTGTAGGGCTGATGGAGTTTCGAGGTGTTTAAGGTTTAGAGGTCAGAAGGCGTAAGTGCTAGACCCTAGGGTTTAGCGTTTAGGGTTTAGGTAAACGGAGGTTTCAGGGTATAGGGCTAGGGCTTCCAAGGATTGAGGATTTGGGGTCCTCCCACCCGCCCTTCTTCAAGGACCTGGCTCAAAAGAGGCGACCAGTAGCTGTAAAGAACTGAAAGATTGTGCGTATAAAGAGCCGGAGGGTTGTTTTGAGAAATGACCCGTTCTGCATGGTCGCTCATGTATCATTTTCAAAATGATTCAGAGGTTCTCATGGGTTAGGCGGACTGTGAAGACTCTCCCCCTCGATCCAAGAGCACGACTGTTTTGTTCAATGCATAGAATCGTTCTTGAGAGGACACTTTGCCATGTACTTAATCAGACCCTAAACTCCATGCATCTGAAGCCCCATCTAGTGGGCTTTCTTTCCCAGAGATGCCGGACAGCCGGCCCCTCGCCTCAAGCACAGTTTGGGTTGCGGTTTAGGGTTTAGGGATAGTGGGAAATAGTATGTAAACTACCATAGTATTTTGGAATTCTATCGGGATAATGGAAAGTTAAGGAACTTTGTCAGCTTGAATTAATGTAATATCAAAAGGGAACCTCATTATTTGATATAGCCCTCTTAAGGAACTTCAATGAAGTTAATGTAAACAGGAAACCTTGTCATTTAACATATAGCCCTGTTATGGCAACTTAGTTTAGGTTCCGTAACAGCAGCCCAGCAAGAGCTCCAGAAGCTCATACCGACCTGGAGAGGGCACCATTTGACTGTCTTGACGTAGGTGTCACAGCCTATGCTCGTGTAAGTTGGCCCTAAACCTAAAAGCCTTAAGCCCTGAACCCTGAACCTACAAATCCTGGACCCTAACCCCGAAAAACCCTGAACCCCAAAAAACAAAAAGCCCTAAACCCTGAACCCTAAATCCTAAAACCCTTCAACCCTAAACCCTGAGTCCTCAACCCTAAGCTGGGCCTACCATGCAGGAAGAGAGCGAAATGCAAGCGGCCCTGAAGCACAAGAAGGCAAAGTGTTTGGCTTTGGTGTTTTCGGGTTTTGCTTTGGCTTTAGGGTTTAGGGGAAATCTAGGGTTCAGGGCTTTGGGTATCGGTTTAAAGGCCTAAAAACTCAGGGTTAAGGGAGTAGGTTCAGGGGTTTTACCTCAGTAGTGAAGGATCGAAGGGACAAGAAAATGGAACATGAAAAGTAAATCGGGCTTTTACGCGGCGTAGTCCAACATAATGGTCCTAGAACCCTATATAAACTGAGTATAAGTACCTCAAAAGACCTGAACTTGATAATGGTTAAGCCCCCTACGCTAGGCTTCCTCAGCGTCAAGGCTAGGGTGCTGTGCTAAAATTCCTCCGGGGCGGTTTGGGGTACGCAGCCTTCAGAGGCCCTAGTTCTGGCAGCATCGGTGGCTGCAATCGTTCAGTAGACTGAAGCACAGAAAAACATAGCGCTGGCAAAGGGATGAAATTTAGGCCCAGGGTCCCAAGCTGGAGGTGGAACAGGAGCAAGCCAAAAACAAGTAACATACCTTACGGGTCCACGTAGCTATGTATATAGTATTTAGATGCATGCCAAAGTACTTATCGTACCTCGTTTGGGCCCAGAGTGAATGCTATAATACTCTATATATATATATATATATCTCTCTCTCTCTCTCTCTCTCTATCTATCCTCACGATCCAAAGTGGTGAAATGGCAACTGCTTGCCAGGCATGCAGTTATTTGGGGGCAGGGCTGGCAATTCACCACAGAAACGTTATTGCACCATCTGCAGGCCGCAAGTATGACTTGTAAATTGGTGGGCCCGTTTCGGAGTTCCTATTGTGCTATGGGGAACACTGCCTTAAAGACATGTCTTAGTGAACTCACAGTGGAGCTTCAGATATGAGTGGAGCCACCCCCAGACACCCTCAACCATTCTTGGATTGTTGTTAGGGAAGTTACATTCAGTTGCCACAATGCGGATATACATACACACACACATATATATATATATGCAGAGTAAACCTAGGACCTAGGGTTCCCCATGATCGCAACTTAATTCAAGCCCTTGACAGCCACACAGTTTTCTTACTCTTCGGAGGAGCTGCGTGTTGCCGCAGCAGACGGCGAATGCAAGAAAGGCCTCTTGACTTGCGATTACTTTGTGGGGCCCTATGGAGGGAAATGAATGGCCGATGTATCACAAAGAGGAAAAATGGGGTTATGGTGGATTTATGAAGGGGTAAGTGCATTCCCTAATTCCAGCTCCCTTCGAAGTAGGTATTTTATAGGGGCGTCCGCGTAATCAGGTAGAAGATCTAACCAGGGAATCTTTCAGTCATGGAAATTACCATATGCACAGTAGTTTCATCGGACCCTACGTAAACCCTAAACCACAAAGGACTTCAAGGTGCTAGCCAGAGGCTGGAGTGTCCAAGGCATGTTTTGGTCTTAGGGTTGTGGGGGTTGAGGGTTCTGGTCTTACCCTTGGGATGGATCCATGTGTACCTCTCTCCCGCTATTTGGATCCCTAGGGTTAGGGTTTAGGATTTAGTGAGTAGGAACTTGTCTTGCACCAGGCATATTCCACGCATGGGCTTGCAAACAAAGGCTGGAATCCTACGGACTCCAACGACAATTTCTTGTCGGATGAAGAGAAGCCTCTTTGACGCACGCATAAAGTAAACGGGAGAAGCCCTTGGAGCTAAAAAGGGTGTAGGGTTTAGGGATCTTGGGGTTTAGGGTCTAGGAATTTTGAGGGAGCCTAAATGTGTGAATTGCTACGTTAAATGCTTACGGCAAGATGCGGCAGCAACACGTATGTACCCAAAGTCTCATCGCTTCGAGACTGTAGAACTGTACTTTTCGGGATTCCGGGATTACTAATCAATGGGTCAGGCAACTTACTTGCAAATGCCTAGGGGTACATGGGGCTTGCTAAGGGCAAATCATACCTTATCTAGTTCCAGGCCCTCTGACACTTGGAGTTTTTGGCGCGATATAAATTCCACACCCCTTTGTTGTACATGTAGTGATGTGTGCTGGGTATCTGGCATTCCTTCCGAACCCCAAACCCTAAACTCTGAACCGAGCTCTCTTTGAAGGAGCTTCAAGGAAGCGAAGCTACCAAAGTCCCGGTGGCTATACAGGGGCTACCGCAAGGATCTATCGCTCCAGTCCCTACCAACAAGGCTAAAGTTTAGGGTCCTCTATGTCCTTTTCCATTACTCCAGTCCTTGCTTACAATCAGAAAGTAGATTCAGCTGGAGGTTTCAAAGCCAACCTTTAGCTATGCAAGGACGAATAATACGCGTTTCAGGGGTTAGGGCTAAGGTTTAGGGATCCAAACAGCACGATGTCGCTAATATGTGCGAACTTTAGGGCCCAATGTAGGTATCCTTTGTAAACTGGGATCCCTAGGGTAAGGTTTAGGGTTTAGGGTCTAGTGGAGTCATGAGTTTACATTTGTCTTACGTGTGGTTAGGGAGGTGTGGCTCAGATGCCCTGAATCTCTTTTTCCTCCAATCCTCTGACTCCTTGGGCCTCGGGTCCACAGATGCCTTGGTCATTTTTGTGAATTTTCTTCAGATGGGTTCATCTTCGTCAATGTTTTGCAAAAACCCCCGGCTGCTTTATAAAACGCAGGCACTTAGACAAATCACAAAGCAGATGACTACACGGCAACCCCTAAACCGTAAGCCCTAAACCCTAGACTCCTAGACCCTTGAATCTTAAGTTGCTTTGAGAGCCCCCAAGCCTCGCTCTGCTATTCGTAGAGGCGGTTGAAAGTCTCGCAACTCCTAGCTCAATCTACTGTCCTTCTACTTCCGAAGAGACAGCAAAGTGGTCAGCGCCCCCAAAATGTCCAGCTGGAGATGGAGTGCCGCGCAGTTTAGGGTTCAGGGTTTAGGCCACCCCAAACATGCGTCCAGGCTTTCCGCACTTCTGCGTGGCCAACAATTGTTATACCATCCAATATCAGAAGCCCCAAGTCCCTGAACCCCCCATGTACTTATATGCATCCCTGCATTTGGATTCTTCTCAAAATGAAGCCCTAAACCCTAAACCGAATCTTGGAAACAACCCATATACAAACTCTAAGGCCTAAATACCTACTGTAAGGAGCCCCCCAATCAACTGAAGGTCCCGGGCCGACAAGCGAAAGCAGGCAGTTGGGATGCTCGAAAAAAGGTCCAGAAGCTTCGAGGATTTTAGGGTTTAGGTAATATTACGGTTCTAGCTTCCTCCTTGACATGTGGCAAAGGATCCCTTCGCACAGACCTCAAACTGAGATCGTAATTGTGACTACACTGTTGTGTGAGAACACGTTGCCCTGCTGCCAGCCTGCCAGGAATCAGAAGAATCTGATTTGAAACAGGGTTTCGGGGTGCTTGGAGACGTGTGGCCTTAAACCCTAAACCGCTGTGGATGGGGAACCTATATCCTCCCATGGTCCCAGGGCACTGCATGCCCAATGCTGTATGGGGGTTTTTTGCCCTGCCAGATGACGAAGACTAGCTTTACGAGGAGCTAGTGCCCTAGTACCTAGTTTGGGGTATGCAGTGGGAGGTCTTCCGGATGAAGAGTTTTTGGGGCGGGTTTTGTTTTGAGGCCAGATTGGGGAAGTGAAGCTGCGTTGAATTCTGTGGGGTTTTCTTCTGCCATTGTAGTTCCACTTCCTACCGGCCAAGAGGCCGGTTTGTTTGGTCAGGCGGCATATGTGGGTGGTACTGCTGCAGTGTGAGAGGGGATAGGCAATCAGCTGTCAAGAGCGCTTGGTAAATCTTGGAGGCGCGACCATGCATGGCAACTCGACTGGCAAATGTGCCAGTAAACCCTAAACCCTAAACCCAAAGAGTGTTGAAGTCCAGCCAAAAAGATCAGGTGCTAGACAGGACTTTAGGAGCGGAGATTCCAGCTTAGGACTTCGAGTAGCTTGGGGTTATATTGGGGTTATAGTGGGGTTATATTGGGGTTATATTGGGGATTCTATATGGGGCCCCTCATCATTTGCATGTGGAGACCCCCAGATCCCTGACATCAACACGGCCGCCAGTCCAAGTGTGCCAAAAAACCCTGCAGGCATGTACAGCGGCATGCAAAGTTTGTCGTCCCGAGCGCCACTCGCCATGGGGTTTGGTAAGAGCGGGTTTACGCTGCGTGACTCAGGCTCACATGGGTAGTATTCACAATGTGGCCACTATCGTCCGCAATATGTAGTAAGATTACATCCTTTGCTGCGTAGTGTATTTCTGAAGAAGTCCGTCTTACTTAGAGCATCCGACAAAACACATCTCATGTGTACTTGCTTTGGGTATAGTGTCTGGTACTTAAGAGAAAGCATACCTGTAGGAAACTGCATGGGGGCCTGTGCAGTGGAGAAAGTTACACGCACAGTACACGCATCCGCCATTCAGTTTGGTTTGGAGCAAGACTGCTTAGAACACTTTTCCTGAAATTAGCTCACTAGACCTCAAGCCCCGATCCCTCGTGTTGAGATTTGTTGAGGGTCCGGCCCTTCTAACACCTGATAGTGCATGGGAAAAGGAAGTTAGGCCTGCGTGGGGACAGAATTCAGGGTAGGAGTTCGCAGGAATCTATGAAGGCTCTAAAGAGGGTGCTACTCAGAGCACCGGGGTATCTCAATGATTTCTGCTTGGTTTCCCTGTGTAGTCTTAGGTGCGACACGAGAATCAGAAGCAAGACCTAAAGTGTGGCTGCCAAATGTGAAATAAGCGAAACAAAACGCTACATGAGTTACTGGAGCTACGGGTGAGCCTACATCCACAGCTATAAGCATCCTTCAGATGATGGAGTCCAATAGTTCATCATGTGAATTCGTCAAAATTCTCCACAAAATCAGCCCCAAATATCCAACGTCTTACAGGGGCACCCCTGTGCTTGACGGCTACTTGTTTGTACAGCACCAGACCACCCTATCCAAGATCGTCGTTTCCTGGTCGGTCCCCTGGCGCTCCACAATGAGACGCAGGTCCCTGATTTGCAACAAAAAATGCCTGCCTAAACACCAAAACTATGTAGAATACTGGACTTTTAGGCTATGTTTCTGGGTATTTGGCAATTATGTTACGTACTTTGCGGGGTTCAGGTGGTGCACACCTGTAGTCCGAATTACCCTACAGCCCCAAAGATTCTACATTATTACTGAACTCTTACAGGTATTGTGTACGTGTAAGTTGAAGCTGAACAAGTTTGGGACAGTTCAGGGTCAGGGTACCTCAGCCTCAGGGACACCAGGGTGTAGGTATTTGAAAGGAGGATCTGGGGGTCCCTTTTCAGAATTCTATAGAGAACTTTTGATAGAATTCCATTTTTTTGTGCATCATCCAGACTGACATGGGCAATCCTTGTCTGGAAATTTTGAACCGCGTCAAGCACGCCACCTAAAAGTGAAACCCTGGCAAAACTAATCCAATCCCAAACCGAAAGCCCAAAACTTTATGTTCGGAGAGAGTCCTGGGTTGAAAAAAGGGCCCCAAACCCCGACAAAACCTCAAACCCCAAATGCTAAAGCTCCATCCAGCATGCCTGCGTCTGCTGGGCACTACCACAAGAAGGAGCCAAAGGAGCCCCCTCTCACGCGTATTCTAACGGGATTCTATGAGGCATGTATGTGCAACAGAATATCACCAGGGTACGTTCTGGGGTGGGTGGTAGCATCTATCTCTACAAAAAAATTGTGGAATTGCCTTCGGAAACGTTTTCGTGCTGGATCCGCACTGCCCTCAGGCTGAAATCCTAAATCCTACGCAACTAAACTAAACCCTTTAAGCTAGAACCTAATCTCCAACCTTATCCCCTCAGCCATATGCCAGGATGCCTGTAAGAGCCAGCAGCTCGCAATGCCTAAGTCCGACGGTGATAAGACTCGGCTTTCCATTCTTCAACAGCCGCGTTGCGGCAATTTATAGTCCCCCTTAAGTAGATGGAATATGGTTTGGGTATAATAAGATCCCCGTGTACCCCATATTCGATCTACTTAAGGGGGACTATAAGGATCTAGGCTTGAGGGTTTTGAGATTCTGTGTACGATTTGGGGAGATTGGGGGGGGTGCAGGGTTCAAGATGAAAGGGAGGGATCTTCAGGGAATGTTGGAGTGAGAGGTTCGCGGTGCATAGGTTCGGGGATATCTGTTCGAGAAGTAAGACATGGGCAACATGGCCAGGAGCACGTGTGCCTGAACCCTATAAACCCCAAGTTCTTAATTCACACCTGTAAGTTCAAGGTTTTCTCGGTTGAAGTGCAACTTCCTGCGCGGCTGGATTTTTCAGGGCCCGTGACCGCATCGTTTGCAGATATGGAGGTCCGAAAAGTTTGGCTGGTTAACATATGCTAGTGACCGGGTGAGGGCTTTCTGATGATTTGCGTTGGGGCCTTCTTTACGCCAAGCTCATTGAAGTCCTGACGCTTTTCACACGAAAGCCCCTTGCAATCCAAGTCCAATCAAATGCCGGGAAACTTCGTCGGGCAACCTTTCCAGGTAGCTGATGTTCATCTACTCCTTGACTTGTAAGAAGGCAGAAGTAGCAGTTGCTTCAATACTCCCAAGACTCATACTGTATTTTATGAGTACCAAATCCTCACGTAGTAAGCCCCTGAACCTGGCATTCAGAGTTCAAAAGGTGGGGTAAAGGAAGGTGGGGTATGAGAAATAAGCCCCAATAGAATCAAGTATATATTAGGGATCCTTTAACTCACCTACCTTTATCCGACCTTTTGAGCCCTCTGACACATCCCCAAGTACCCAACTATTGAGTGCTTGGACCCAGCAGTGAAGGGTCTAGAAAGTCACACCCCTGTACGTGCGGGGTTTAGAGTAACCCCCCCCCCCCACCATATTAAATGTTCCCATGGTGGTATGTCATATCATCATAGGAATATTTCATGATAGGGGGGTGGGGGTGTTCATCTTAAAAGGGAGGGGATTACTCATTTGGGAACTTGGTCAGCCTAGCGCGGGCTCTACATGTATTCCATGTCCTTGCTCACATGAGCTACGGTCAACATCAGCCTTACAATGTGCCCCACGGCTCGAGTGTCGCATCCCAGTTGGCAGATGTGGGAGTCACATTTGTGGGTTTCCAAGATTGTAGAGGCCCTTCCCGAAAGTCCCGATAATGAGGAGTTAGGGTTCAGGGTTTAGGTTATTTGGGCTTAAACTGCTGCATGCCTCTTCTAGAACCCCCATGTGGGCGGCATTAACCCTTTCTTCTTGCCTGATGCAGCCCCCCTGGGTCCTAAAACCCCAAACCCAGATGGAGGTGGAAATCAGGATCCCTACAAGGATTTAGCATTTAGGGTTTTGGG